>NQII01006370.1:97269-124760 GCA_002778355.1 Clitarchus hookeri
GGGGGGGGGAGGCCTCCGCTTCAGCTTCACGTGTCTGGAGATTTTCCATGCCACGTGCCTATTCGAAGGCGACAGCAAAGTGCGCTAAAGATTGAAGGGGGTGGGGTAAGGGGGTGAGGGAAGTGAGCCAAAGGTGTGCTGTAATCCTCAAAACTGTCACGCGACAGTCCTGAAAATGACAGCCTCCAGAATGCATGTCATTGTTCATTAATTGATGCAATGGTCCATGGAGGTCAAATCACTGATATTTATGCATCAAGTGATTCAGATGAAGATATTGAAGAACTTGACTTGCTGTTTATACACACAAATTATAGTGAAACCTCGTTGTTGAGTTCCAGTTGATGTCTATTTCCCGTTATCAGTAGATTTTTTTTGGATGGTGCCAACAAATATCCCATATAAACAATGTTAAAAAAAACCTGCATGCTACGACCTATAAATCATTAACTTACCCGCATCCATCGATTAGATATTCTGTCCGAAAAACAAAATATATTTGCAACAATTCAGTGGCGCCAGAGAAGGTAAACAGACACGGCCTAACCTCAAATACTAGTGTACACAACTAGTTGTCGTGAAACGTTGCAATTGTTAACAACTATGTAATTTATTTTTGATAATTCGATAACTATTTGTTTTAAATTACTCAAGTCGAAAAACAGGTAAAACACAATAATTGAAGGCACTTCTTTGTTTTAAGTCAGCCCACAAGAATTTGCGCTAATAAATCAAGTATGAATAATGGTTGTGGTAAGGACCAGAACCAAACATTAAAATGGACGGAACGGATTTGAACTTTACTCTGGTTCCACAAAGAAAAAGGTAATAATTTTTAGGTCAGTACGGTAAATAACCATGTAAATTGCAAGTATTAAAGAGGCACAGAATGTTTNAAAAAGGTAATAATTTTTAGGTCAGTACGGTAAATAACCATGTAAATTGCAAGTATTAAAGAGGCACAGAATGTTTTCACGGACTACTACTGTCAAGATAAAATTACGCTAGCAACTTTTTTTAAGAGTAATGCAGTGATCTAAACTGTCTCACACGATGGCGAGTGTTGTCAACTTAGCAGACTTTATGTTTAATATGGCAAAATTTAAAAACATATAGTGGACAAATATACATTTTAGCGGAGTAAAACATAATTTCAAAAAATCAGATTTTTACATGTCATACTCAAAAAACTGTTAAATTTGCCTCCAAAAAGGAGTAAAAAAATTTAAAATGCATCATCATTATGATGAAACTACGTATTTTATTACTGTACTTTAAATTTAAATTNAGGAGTAAAAAAATTTAAAATGCATCATCATTATGATGAAACTACGTATTTTATTACTGTACTTTAAATTTAAATTTAATTTTTAGCACGTTCTATTTTATGTCATTGTTTTAAATAAATTTTGTTTGATTTTGGCCAGTTTTTCTACATTTAGCAGAAAGTTAGTTAATTTTATGTAAACATTTGGCCGGTTTTTGAAATTGGAGCTGATGTTAGGTTTTACTTTTTGAGGAGAGAGATCCACATGTTGAGTTTTCCCGCATGCTGAGTTTTTTTCAGCAGGTCCCATGAAAAACTAATAATAGAGGTTTCACTCTATTTCCATCTTATTTTTCCTGCTTATAAAATTTTATTTTACAGACCCTTTGAAAAATGTTATAACAGGGTTCTATTGTACTGCTTTAAAAAAAGTTAACTGAGGCAAACCGCCTTGACACCAGATTATTTTATTATGATTATTACGAGAAAAAACAAGATTCTCGGTCTATTCTCAATTCTCGAAAATTTTTGAACTTCTCTCTTGATCTCACCTTGAACTTGAAAAATTACTTCTCTCACACCTCTCGTTATAACATCCCCTCTTATATGAACATTTTCCTACTTCTGCCTTCTCTTTGGCCAGAAACAAGTTTTTCAGTATAAAATCTCTCTCTTATAAAATTTTCCCTTATGTTAGACTGACATTCCTTGGGACTTGAGAAATGTGATGATAGCGTTCTACTGTATTTTCAAGGCGGTTTCTGTTTTTTTTATTGCATGCAGATGGGAGAACACTGAAATGGTGCGACCTGCGTGTAAAAGTTTGCTGCCGACTCAATTCTGCATTTTTCTAAAGACTCGATTGTGCAATTGTTAGCAGTTGTTAAATGCAATGATAGTAAACACAAATAATTTTCCGGTACTCTTAAGGCCTTTTCCCTGACAATGTAGGACCTTAGGGGTGTAATTTTGTTGTGATCGGAAATATTTTTAACTTTAAATTATTCTGTCGTCTAAGGTCGAAATCATTACTATTTCGTATTTAAAAAAAATAATAGTTCCTGGTGCTTGTTAATTCTTTGCTTAGTAAAGATTATACACCTAAGTTGTCAACACTAGTTTGCACTGTATTTATTTAGAATTTACTTTATTATTTGTTTTTGCGTGGGTTCTCTGTTACGTGTTATAGCGTATTTTAATACTGAGACATTGTTTAATATGCCAAAAATTCTTTCCTTGCATGAATGGGAACAGGAATTTCAAAGTGATGGTTTCTTCATATTTGATGAACGAAACAAAACTATGATGTGTAAATACTGCGACAGCCGTGTTGAATGGCAACGCAAAGACACGTGCAAAAAACATGTACAAGGTGATTCGCAAAAACAAAAAAAAAAAAAGAATTCTACCTAAAAAAACAATAGCACCCCAAAACAACTGAGCATTGTTAGCGCAACATTGAGCTAATGCTTGCCAGATACTTTGGTGGTAGCATGTAAATTTACACTGTTTTGAACAAGATATAATTATTCTTGTGATAGGATTTGGTATTTTCATTTTCAAAACTTAGTGGTGAATTATTGTGTGTGTTCTTGTTAGAAGTCTTAATTTTTTGTCTCTACATATATTGGCATTTATCAATTTGACACTTGTTTCGGTAGTGAACTCTGTTTGTGCAAAAATTCATATATATTTTTATGTACTGTATCTTTTACATTTTGTAGTGCTGTGTCAAAATGTAATCATTAGATAATACTTTTAATGTGAATATATCATTTTTCAGTAGCCAGTAATGTGAAATGTGAAAATCCTGTTTTTTTTTTTTTTTTTTTTTTTNAGGGCTGAAAGGAGGCAGACGCTGCTCTTCTGTTCTTCTGCTCTGTGGCGTGTTGCGGCTACGTCTCTTCCTGGAGAGGGCTGCGGCTGAGTTTAGATTTGTTTATGACGTCGCCCGTGGCGCATCAGGTGAGTACTGATAGACAGAATTATTGGACTGTTTTTCTTCAAGTAAACAGTAACTGTGTGTAATTTTTTAAGTATGATAATTAATCATTTTAAAAGGCAAAAAAATCCCAGATTGCAAAAAAAAATAAATAAATAAAAAAGAANAAAAAAAAAAAAAAAAAAAAAAAAAAGAACCTTCAATGTTGCAGAGGGTTACAAATCTTTAGAAGCACAAAATAAAAGTTTTTTAAAAATATATTACGCTGTTCAAATGCTGCAAAATGTTTCCAACAAATTCTAGTTTATTAAATATTTGTTAGTTAACAATCCTATGTAAACAAAAAATCAATATAAACTTCACACCCTCCTAATGAACTGTGAGTGGATAGACAACTTTAAATAAAATCACTTTCATCTGCCTTTTCGTTAAGATTTTAAAGCTTGCCAAGGTTTAGATGGACAGATGAACTTATCACAGCACCTGACCAGTTTTGGTCCTGTACTGACTTATTGACAGCTTCTTGTAAATCAACATCACAGTGTGTAACTTACCTTTAATTTTGGCAGCAGCTGCTTTTTTCTTCACCATTTCTGGTGAGTTGCCAATTCTCTGTTCCAAAGTCTTGATTTCACCATCAGCCATCATATCAAACTCATCCTTGTCATCCAAAGGTTTTGGTTTCTTAATGGTCTGAAAAATGAAATGGTTATGATAACTTTTTACCTCATTGTGAAGACTTCACAAGCACAACATTAGAACATATATAGCAGAACACATTTACAAAAATTATAAATGTACACAAACATTTCAATTCCTGGAATATTTCTCCCATACAACTGACTATCACGTGTATTTTTTTTTATGCAACCTTTTTAATATACATTATGTCTGTCATACTCTATGTTGGGAAAAATTATTTAAAAATTATTAACTGGCCATGAGATTTTACACTCAATTCATCCCATTATCGTAAATTTTGTCACCGTGCATACCCAAATAAACCTAGACACAGAAAATACGATGATTCCTACATTTTTACTTTTATCTAAAGGAAAATCTAATTTCACTACTAATTGTAATGATGTACAAATTTATTCTAACCTCCTAAACTGTATTAATTGCTGTTAACAAAATTTTGTGCTAGTTTGGGTCAGAATAAATCATTTTTAAATTGATTCCACTGTGAGTGCAATTATAAAATTGATTTCANGGGGGGGGGGGGGGGGGGGGGGGGATACCTACAATGGGTCAAGACGGAATTTAATAACCACCCGTTTCACAAACAAGCAAGATGTTTACACAAACATGGAATAGGATGTGATATTTGAGATGGACTAGGCAAAGACAATGGATGTATTACAACGATAAAGAGTATAAAATAGTATATTTTAGCGGCGAAAACTTGCGTTAGACCACAAATGAGAAGGGAACACACTGACGTCACTAACGTGAACATTGCAGGATAAGTTCTGCAAATGGTGCAAAAGAAAATGAAAATTGGTGAGAGGTGGGGGGTACCAAAAAAAAAAACAGGAGAGGTGACAAGATGAAAATGACGATGGGGTGAAGAACCATTTAATAAAGAAGAGTGAGGGAGCGATGACCTTGCCTTGCCATAGTCGAGGGGAAGGGAAGTGTGAGTGACTACATGGTCACACTGAACAAAGGAAATTACGGGCAACAGAGTTTCTACGTGACCGTAACTCCGCACGTGTTTCTCGAAGCTGTCAGAGGTTTCCACACTACTGTTTTAATGCAAAAACGGCATATAATGATGTCTCCCGATTTAACAATGCCTTCTTGAGAAAATTGCTTTCCTCTTTCGTCAATATTTATTTTTTGTGGAATTTGAAAACAAATCAGATAAAACTCTGCAATCTGCAACTGTCNTGGGGTGAAGAACCATTTAATAAAGAAGAGTGAGGGAGCGATGACCTTGCCTTGCCATAGTCGAGGGGAAGGGAACTGTGAGTGACTACATGGTCACACTGAACAAAGGAAATTACGGGCAACAGAGATTCTACGTGACCGTAACTCCGCACGTGTTTCTCGAAGCTGTCAGAGGTTTCCACACTACTGTTTTAATGCAAAAACGGCATATAATGATGTCTCCCGATTTAACAATGCCTTCTTGAGAAAATTGTTTTCCTCTTTCGTCAATATTTATTTTTTGTGGAATTTGAAAACAAATCAGATAAAACTCTGCAATCTGCAACTGTCCAAACCCGACGAGTCGCCCACGAGTTCCGACACGCTCGTACATCTTTCGCCNCCAAACCCAACGAGTCACCCACGAGTTCCGACACGCTCGTACATCTTTCGCCGTCTCGGTAGCTAAATGCTACCACCACCGCACATTTAATGATTTGTTGATATCTGCAAATTCGTTGAAATTCTCGAATGCATGTCCACAAATTCGCGAGTCGCGAATTTCTCGGGTCTCTAGTCACGCGTCAAATTTTTCTCTTAAGTAAAATTTCAGACATACTAACAATGCAGTAGCCTACAAACAGATACAAAAAACTGGTGACACTTGAAATATTACAGATTTTAGGGTGATAGTCCTGAAAATGACAGCCTCCAGAATGCATGTCATTGTTCATTAATTGATGCAATGGTCCATGGAGGTCAAATCACTGATATTTATGCATCAAGTGATTCAGATGAAGATATTGAAGAACTTGACTTGCTGTTTATACACACAAATTATAGTGAAACCTCGTTGTTGAGTTCCAGTTGATGTCTATTTCCCGTTATCAGTAGATTTTTTTTGGATGGTGCCAACAAATATCCCATATAAACAATGTTAAAAAAAACCTGCATGCTACGACCTATAAATCATTAACTTACCCGCATCCATCGATTAGATATTCTGTCCGAAAAACAAAATATATTTGCAACAATTGTTTATCTGTGAAATAACTATCTTAAGAATGGGACTACCAAAATTCAGTAGCGCCAGAGAAGGTAAACAGACACGGCCTAACCTCAAATACTAGTGTACACAACTAGTTGTCGTGAAACGTTGCAATTGTTAACAACTATGTAATTTATTTTTGATAATTCGATAACTATTTGTTTTAAATTACTCAAGTCGAAAAACAGGTAAAACACAATAATTGAAGGCACTTCTTTGTTTTAAGTCAGCCCACAAGAATTTGCGCTAATAAATCAAGTATGAATAATGGTTGTGGTAAGGACCAGAACCAAACATTAAAATGGACGGAACGGATTTGAACTTTACTCTGGTTCCACAAAGAAAAAGGTAATAATTTTTAGGTCAGTACGGTAAATAACCATGTAAATTGCAAGTATTAAAGAGGCACAGAATGTTTTCACGGACTACTACTGTCAAGATAAAATTACGCTAGCAACTTTTTTTAAGAGTAATGCAGTGATCTAAACTGTCTCACACGATGGCGAGTGTTGTCAACTTAGCAGACTTTATGTTTAATATGGCAAAATTTAAAAACATATAGTGGACAAATATACATTTTAGCGGAGTAAAACATAATTTCAAAAAATCAGATTTTTACATGTCATACTCAAAAAACTGTTAAATTTGCCTCCAAAAAGGAGTAAAAAAATTTAAAATGCATCATCATTATGATGAAACTACGTATTTTATTACTGTACTTTAAATTTAAATTTAATTTTTAGCACGTTCTATTAAGTCATTGTTTTAAATAAATTTTGTTTGATTTTTGCCAGTTTTTCTACATTTAGCAGAAATTTAGTTAATTTTATGTAAACATTTGGCCGGTTTTTGAAATTGGAGCTGATGTTAGGTTTTACTTTTTGAGGAGAGAGATCCACATGTTGAGTTTTCCCGCATGCTGAGTTTTTTTCAGCAGGTCCCATGAAAAACTAATAATAGAGGTTTCACTCTATTTCCATCTTATTTTTCCTGCATATAAAATTTTATTTTACAGACCCTTTGAAAAATTTTATAACAGGGTTCTATTGTACTGCTTTAAAAAAAGTTAACTGAGGCAAACCGCCTTGACACCAGATTATTTTATTATGATTATTACGAGAAAAAACAAGATTCTCTGTCTATTCTCAATTCTCGAAAATTTTTGAACTTCTCTCTTGATCTCACCTCGAACTTGAAAAATTACTTCTCTCACACCTCTCGTTATAACATCCCCTCTTATATGAACATTTTCCTACTTCTGCCTTCTCTTGGGCCAGAAACAAGTTTTTCAGTATAAAATCTCTCTCTTATAAAATTTTCCCTTATGTTAGACTGACATTCCGTGGGACTTGAGAAATGTGATGATAGCGTTCTACTGTATTTTCAAGGCGGTTTCTGTTTTTTTATTGCATGCAGATGGGAGAACACTGAAATGGTGCGACCTGCGTGTAAAAGTTTGCTGCCGACTCAATTCTGCATTTTTCTAAAGACTCGATTGTGCAATTGTTAGCAGTTGTTAAATGCAATGATAGTAAACACAAATAATTTTCCGGTACTCTTAAGGCCTTTTCCCTGACAGTGTAGGACCTTAGGGGTGTAATTTTGTTGTGATTGGAAATATTTTTAACTTTAAATTATTCTGTCGTCTAAGGTCGAAATCATTACTATTTCGTATTTTAAAAAAATAATAGTTCCTGGTGCTTGTTAATTCTTTGCTTAGTAAAGATTATACACCTATGTAAGTTGTCAACACTAGTTTGCACTGTATTTATTTGGAATTTACTTTATTATTTGTTTTTGCGCGAGTTCTCTGCTACGTGTGCTAGCGTATTTTAATTCTGAGACATTGTTTAATATGCCAAAAATTCTTTCCTTGCATGAATGGGAACAGGAATTTCAAAGTGATGGTTTCTTCATATTTGATGAACGAAACAAAACTATGATGTGTAAATACTGCGACAGCCGTGTTGAATGGCAACGCAAAGACACATGCAAAAAACATGTACAAGGTGATTCGCAAAAACAAAAAAAATAATTCTACCTAAAAAACAATAGCACCCCAAAACAACTGAGCATTGTTAGCGCAACATTGAGCTAATGCTTGCCAGATACTTTGGTGCTAGCATAAAAATTTACACTGTTTTGAACAAGATATATTTATTCNCTAGCATAAAAATTTACACTGTTTTGAACAAGATATATTTATTCTTGTGATAGGATTGGTATTTTCATTTTCAAAACTTAGTGGTGAATTATTGTGTGTGTTCTTGTTAGAAGTCTTTTTTTTTTGTCTCTACATATATTGGCATTTATCAATTTGACACATTTTTCGGTAGTGAACTCTGTTTGTGCAAAAATCCATATATATTTTTATGTACTGTATCTTTTACATGTTGTAGTGCTGTGTCAAAATGTAATCATTAGATAATACTTTTAATGTGAATATATAATTTTTCAGTAGCCAGTAATGTGAAATGTGAAAATCCTGTTTTTTTTTTTTTTTTTTTTTTTTAATGAATTCTTTCCAGTTTAATTACCCACAAGGCACAATTTCATTGTTTTTTAGTTTTTTGCACTGGACTTTCAAAAATTCATGACGAACAGTAAAGTTTTTATTTACCACCTTTATGTTTTTAAGTGAATTTTTGTACCGCTTTTAACAGTTTTTTTATGACGAAATTTAGAAATTTTATTTACCACTTTCAGGGGGCCTTATATTAGTAAATTGGTAAATTTTTATTGTCTTTCATTATCTAGTTATCACTTGCTCAACCACAAACATTTCCACATATTTACAACACATCAAAAACTACAAATCCCTAATAACAGCCAAACTAAAACACAGGATACAATATGCACCCACCTTTTTTACTTTGGCTATGGCTGCCTTCTCAAACTTTTTCTTGATATCTTCATCAGTCTTGGGCAGAACTCTCCTGCCCATGGGCGAAGGCATGCTTTCCACAGCAGATGGCCCACCCCTCTTGCCCTTACCCAGTGTTGCAGCTGGTTTCTTAGCCAGCTTCCCCAGCTTCTTGCCTGCTAAGCTCTCTTCCTCCCGCTCCTGTGCCTCCACACGATCCAGCTATGACAGACAGCACATGCACGGTATATACACACATACTTACAGAGAACACACNCCTGTGCCTCCACACGATCCAGCTATGACAGACAGCACATGCACGGTATATACACACATACTTACAGAGAACACACACACACATTCACAATTCTATGTTACACTGTTTTTTTCAACATTAACCAACAAAATCTACTGAATGGTACATAAGGTACTGTTAAGTGTAACAAACAGCAGTAGAGTGGACACGTTTAGGCAGCTCTTAACATCGAGATCTTGAGACCTTATGGGGGTAAACCGAGGTGTGGAGCAGCACCAGAATGCAAGGGCGAGGGAAACAGGAGATCCCCGCGAAAACCAGCCGACCATCAGCAACCTCTTGCACGATTCTCATGTGCAAAAACCGAGCTGGGAATTGCCAGGAATCTAACCCAGTTTCATTTGTTGGTAGGTAAGTACTGTAGTCACCGCATCACCATTGTCCCTCAAAGATAGCAGTAAAATAACAATACATTTAAGAAATAGAAATATTGTACAGTAANAATTGTACAGTAATACAGTGAATATTTACCGAGTTATCAGATGTAGTTAATAGCACTTGCCGAGAACTCACTTCCAAAAAAATTAATTATTCACTGCAGTACCATAGTTAGTTTGTCTTCCTTGTATTCCATTTCACTACAATGAATCAAATGCTAAATTATTTTATTTTAAAAAATTGAAAGGAAAAACTTAAAATTTTCTATTCTTATTTAAAGTGAGTGAAGAGATTTGGGCAGCTCTTAACATCGAGGTCTTGAGAGCCGATGAGGGTGTGCCCAGGTGAGTATGGAGCAGCGCCAGAATGCAAGGGCGGGGGAAACAGGAAATCCCCAAGAAAAGCCGCCGACCAGCGNACCAGAATGCAAGGGCGGGGGAAACAGGAAATCCCCAAGAAAAGCCGCCGACCAGCGGCATCGTCCAGCACGATTCCTACAAATGCGAAAATCTGGGAGTGACGCCGCCGGGTCTTATTTAGAGGTTCTGCATGTTACGCAAGGCGAAACACAAACCTCCTCCAACAAATTGTCAAGATCTTCATGCCACAGCGAGGCTGGAGTCTTCGCCTGGAGTGTCTTCAGCTCGTGCAGCTTCTCATCCTTCTTGCGAAGAAGCTCCTCCTTCTTCTCCAATGTCAGAGTCCACATGGTCATTCCCAACAGGTAGTTGAATGCATCTGTTGAAGACTTGTCTTGATCCTCTNACAAATGCGAAAATCTGGGAGTGACGCTGCCGGGTCTTATTTAGAGGTTCTGCATGTTACGCAAGGCGAAACACAAACCTCCTCCAACAAATTGTCAAGATCTTCATGCCACAGCGAGGCTGGAGTCTTCGCCTGGAGTGTCTTCAGCTCGTGCAGCTTCTCATCCTTCTTGCGAAGAAGCTCCTCCTTCTTCTCCAATGTCAGAGTCCACATGGTCATTCCCAACAGGTAGTTGAATGCATCTGTTGAAGACTTGTCTTGATCCTCTTCCGTCTGAGAGTCTTCCGCTTCTTGCTGTGTTTCCGCCTAAAAACACATGTCGCATGGCAATTATTCAGTCGTACACCANTCTGAGAGTCTTCCGCTTCTTGCTGTGTTTCCGCCTAAAAACACATGTCGCATGGCAATTATTCAGTCGTACACCAAATGGATTCTCAATCAACAGAAAAAAAAAGTATAGTGTAACCTGTTTATAACAAACCTTGCTACAATGAATTCTTGTTTATATTAAGTTCCAGCTCAGTCGTGCCACAATTAGTTCAGGTTATGTGTAAATTCAGTGGATATAGCAAAGTTTTTGTGAAAGTTGAAAATTTTTGCTGCGTATAAAAATGCAGTTTCCGCAAATATACGGCATCAAGGAAATGAAAGTTTCGACGATAGGGGCTAAATGTTTGCCTATTTGTTTTACAGGTTTGACTATTACAACCCACAAAATACCTATGCTATTTTTTTCTGTAACATACTGCACCAGCCCACAACAGCAAAGCAGATGTTAAAATCTGGATGGAGATCGGGTCTCCATGCATTTCTCGTCAACGCGCACAATTTTTAGTGATGGGTTTAGACTTGAAAATTTGCAATGAATCAAACTAACAAGGATTGACTCTTCATTCAAGTCAAGTTTTTTTTTTTCCAGCATGCATCAAGTTACTGAAGGGGCAAGTAAAGTCATAGTCCTTTTAGGATATAAACAAACAAATATTAGCACCTAACAATCACTTTTCATGTCTCACAAATCAACAATGTTATGTTTCTATACCACTAAAGTTGCATCAGAATGACAACTTAGCAGTACGCGTTGACACTCGGGTGTGGTTTGCAAGGTTCAGATGCGATAAAACCCGATGATGCACGACACAACACTTCCTCTAACATAACTGGAAACTATTGTGGTCGACAGGTACAGTCTCAGCAAGACAACAAAACTAGAGTCCAGTTCAGTGTAAAATTATCGAGCTAAAATCGAGTTTGCACCATAGATGTAAATCTGTACCTTATAATTTCCTGCCCCGTTTACCGAAGGAAAAAGTTTCGGACTAGTTTCTACAAATAAGAATAACACTTTGCTTGGTTTAGTGATTCTTTTCACAGTGGTACTTTTTCCCTCCCACCACAAAACTCACAGATATAGAAATGGTAATGTCAGCCATATATGCAGATAGAAAAAAAATACTAACAACATAATTGTCAAAGGAGCAAAGTGGGAGGTTAGCTTTCACTTCATGCTAATCCGCCAGCATGCTGCTGGGCGAGTGGACAAGCAGTTCAGATTTAAAATTTTTGTTAATAGTTTTTTATACATGCTTTTTAAAAACTGTAATTACATGAGAAAAAAATGGCAAGTGTACTTACTGTATCCGTGCATACTTCTGCTTAAGGTGTGACGCACCGTGAGATAAAGAGGTTTTTAGAGTTTAAATAAGTTGTATGGCAGTATATATTTATGTTGTATTGAGACTGTACCTGTCGACCTTGACAGTTTCCGGCCGTGTTAGCTGTCGCTCAGCACGACAGCACCACGCAAGCGGAGTGTCGTGCATCATCAGGTTTTATTGCAGCCGAACATCACAAACAACAGAGTGTCAACGCCTTTAGCCAAGAAATTTTCATTCTAGCGCAACTTTAGCAGTTTAAAAATACATAAAATGATTGATTTTCTAGAGATGAAAAGAAGTTGTTAGTCTCAAATATCTGTCTTTTATAACCTAAAAGTACAGTGACTCGACTTCATGTTCAGTAGCTCAATGCCTACTGCCTACTGGGAAAAAAACTTGACTTGAATGACAATCTTTGTTAGTTCGACTTGACTGTTTTCAAGTCTTGACACATTACTAAAATGCGTACAACCATACAATGTATTTAAACATTAAAAGTCTCTGTATCTCGTGGAACATCACACCTTCAGCAGAAATACGCATTGATGCAGTACACATGCCATTATTTTCTCATGTAATTACAGTTTTAAATATTGTTTGAAAACTGCATGCTGATGGACCAGCCTGAACCCTCCCACTCCACTCCTGTAGCTGTTATATATTTTTTTCTATCAGGACTATGCGGCTGATGGAATTCCTTTCCTACCTACTGTACTCCGCAAAATGTCAAAAATTACACCTGTGTTCAATAATTTCTAGAGCAAAAATAACGTATTTGAATGTAATATTAAATTATTTTAATACTTTGATATCTTCTGAAAGAAATTATGATCTAGAGATGACCATAAAAAAAGGTTGAACATAGTACGCCGAGCAGCTTGCAGCGAATGAGAGCTACAGTTTCACTAAACCCTTGCAGGAAAATCAGTTGAATTATTTGTAAAATGTTAACTTATTATTACAGGCCCATTGCCCGATTCTTCATAGGCTTTATACATACTTGACATAAGTGTGGTAAAAAGAGCATGTTTAACTGAGTTGCAATTAGTGCGAACGCCTTTGAGGTAGCTCTGAAAAACCATTGACCCATCCAAAGTTCAATTCCTCTTTTTTGATTCTCTGTCCCCAATTCTTAGTACATTGATTATTAAAATTAGCATTTGCAATGCAATTCTTAAAGTATGAAAAAATTATTTCACGTAATGCCATTTATTTTTTGTAAATCCTGAGCACAATATGGTATTGGTACAGTTATGAGACTAAACTTATCGGAAGTGATCTCATTTGCAAAATTGTTGAGTTAAAACAACTTCTTGGCTTACAAATGAAGTTTATTTTTAAAGAAATCTCCATATTGTGCTTTGATTGAAGGGACCTATTTTTAATGTGTTTCTGCTAACTAGTCAAATCCGAATGAAAATATTGTAATGTATTGCTGCATTAGTACAAATGCACAGGTTCATTTTTGAAATTTAAGTACACTATAAGAATTCTACTTTGAAAAAAAATAATCATCTGTTGCTGAGTTGTTTTCCCCCAGTTTCGAAGTTGTGTTTCAAGCGTGTATCACGGTTGGTTGAACATTTACAAGTATTCTTCAACTTTTTATCCCTTCTTGCCAGCTAAACCCAATATTTTTTAATTAAAGCACATAAGTTTTTAACCTGCGNTTCTTCAACTTTTTATCCCTTCTTGCCAGCTAAACCCAATATTTTTTAATTAAAGCACATAAGTTTTTAACCTGCGCCAAATTTAAAACAAATATTTATTACCCTGGTTGGGACTGTGTTGAAGGGTTGCAGTTTTATTTGTAAAATCACTAAAATTGTATTTATTTTTAACTCGTCACTCTTTTTTTCAGATAGACCCTTCTTTCATATGCATGTGGAAAGCCAACTACGTAAAGAAACTCCAAAACTATGTTAATAACGTGAATGGAACAAATCACGAAAAAAAGCTGATCACTGGGGAAAAAACTGTGCATTAAGTCATAGATGTGGACTGTATACACGCGCCAATGATGTAGCTGATGCTCTCGTGGCGCCGAAACAGGTGTTTCAAGGAAGAGAGAACAAACCAGAGGAATGAGGTTAAAGGAATTAAGTTATTTTTTTTTGTAATGCCATTTGGTGAGGTCTCACACACACACACACACACACACACACATGCACACTCTCTCCCCTCTCCCTCTTCCTACCTCTTTCTTCTCCCCAATTCATGCAAAACTGACAACTGTAGGTGGGGAGCCAAACAAAAGCAGCCCAGTGGCCATCAGTGTTACCTACAAGAAGTCACTCCGGTAAATATGTGCCTCGACAGTCGCTGATACTTCTAACATGCTTGCCAACCATCTCAAGTTCTTAACAGACCAGACTAAGTTATCTGGCCTACGGGCACGAGTGTTAATAGTGACTACAGCAGAGAACAGTAGACTAATACTTCAAGGGGTGCAATCACAACCTGTCCACTGAACCATAAGCAGGCCAATGCATAGGGCATGAGCATCAGGTTACTCTGGTACCAAGTACGGATAAAGGGATAGAGATTCCCAACATTAATAAAAAGGACCCATAGGGACCCATCTTAATTCCATAAAATAGCAAAGTAAGTTGCAGAGTATAAGTTATGAGGAAAACAACTGTGCCCACTGTACACAATAAACAAAATCAGTACAACTCACCATGTTGTCATCCTTCACGTAAAGCAAAAAAAAAAGAACACTCAATTATGTGCAAGAAACTACATACACAAAAAACTAACAATAGTAAAAAGGTGGCAGTGTCGGCATTATAAAATTATATCAGAAAAAAAATATAACCAACCAAGGTAGCTTCTTTGTCCTGCTTCATTTTCCACTGCCTCACAGGATCTTCTTCATATCCTCGCTTCCTCATCTCCTCAATCATCACTTTCTTCTTTTTGTTCTCAATAACCAGTTCTCCGCTACACTTCTCCATTATGAACCTAACAGTAACACAAGAGAGAAGTAGATTGACTGACTGGGATGTTTCAACATTTTCAAGTACATTATCACAAAATACATGCAGCAGATTATGCATATATTAATATAACGTACATTTTAACTATGCTTCTGGATGAACTGATTCTGCTTTTTTTNTCATCACTTTCTTCTTTTTGTTCTCAATAACCAGTTCTCCGCTACACTTCTCCATTATGAACCTAACAGTAACACACGAGAGAAGTAGATTGACTGACTGGGATGTTTCAACATTTTCAAGTACATTATCACAAAATACATGCAGCAGATTACGCATATATTAATATAACGTACATTTTAACTATGCTTCTGGATGAACTGATTCTGCTTTTTTTCTCTCGGCATATTTCTTGTACATAGTGAAACTGATTAACACTAAAAATGATTTATAATTTAGTGCTCATGCATTTCAGACAGCCACCATGCCTTGTAACACACAGAGTCCTATCATTAAGNACACACACAGTCCTATCATTAAGCAATAAGGTACAGTAGATACAATAATAAGGTGCAAAACAAAGGGAGCATAGTCCACCAATGTCGGTTATCTCCTTTCCTTTATTGTGTCCGTCATGCCACGCTACCAAAGGGATAATTAAAGCATAGCCCATTTGTTTAGCCCTATGCTGGTCTACACTCGTGTCAGAAGATCAGTTTACTGCATTGGTCCAAATATAAGCCCAACTTCTTTTGCCAGGTTAGACTATCATAAAATCNTGTCAGAAGATCAGTTTACTGCATTGGTCCAAATATAAGCCCAACTTCTTTTGCCAGGTTAGACTATCATAAAATCTTAAATCTGCTTAAAGGGGACTTATATATGAAAATACAAGTGAACAGTGATGTACATATGGTTAAGCAAACCTACCTACATTCATGGTATTCATGGTAAAAAGAGCACTTTCAAAAGCCCTCTCATTTGGAATAATAGTCAATAAATATATTTTATTTTGGCCTTAGACGTTAAATTCAGAGTTCGGGGAATATACACACAGTGTTTTACTTATGGCAATATTTATTTAAAAAGTTGGTTAAAGGGTAAAAAAATGGCTGAAATGAAAAAGTAAGTAGGGTCTCAAAAGTGCTCACTTTACCGTGAACAGTCTATAATTTCACTAAGTACAAGTTGAACAATCATTGGGATGTTTTGCTGCTTATCTTTATTATTTGTCGTGGTTTCAAAGTGACAAAAAAGGAACCTACCTATATTCTAGGTTGTCCTATTTTTTGAACCAACATGGTACCTATATTCTTTACAAGCATGTTCTCCATTTATAAAATTCAGATGTTTGCACACTCCCAGAAAGCCCCATCCCCCTTTCCAACTAATGGGCGGGGGTGTTACACAACCTGCAATGTTTTCAGATCAAATAATAAGGCTCNGCCCCATCCCCCTTTCCAACTAATGGGCGGGGGTGTTACACAACCTGCAATGTTTTCAGATCAAATAATAAGGCTCAGTAAAAGAATGGACTGCAATACATGGTAAGCAAAACAGTGAGACAAATTTAACTAAAACATTAAATTACAGGAAAGGAGAAAGAGAATACTCTTACACATTGGTACCGCGCCATAACGAGTAGACTACAACAATACATTCGCAGTAGTAATAATGTTTTTATGTACCACGGTGATATATATTAATTACAAACACCTTTTTGTGTATTCACTCACTGTAACGATAGCATTGCTAGTTCTTAAGGTCGGTTCACGATCAATTTTGTGTACGTAGGAAGACATCTACAGTAGAACCAGATCTAATAAAATGTCACGGTTCCTGAAAATGTTCTCTCTATTTCACTGTTTCATTAAATTCAAATTTACCTTTAACACCCCAACACCAACAAGTTGTTATAAAATCATGTCTTTTTCACATTAAGATAGTGTTTCATCGTCAATGGGGCAAAATAACACTTTTATTTAAATTAAATAATGTTACATACGATTTGATTCACAAACCGGAACACCAACGAAAGTACATTAAATTTGTTCTTTCCACATACTTCAATTATTTACCGCAAAGAAGCACACACGACAACAGAACCCGGTCATGGTGGCCATTTCGTTGTGACTGTCCGATTTTAGTACAAAGGTACAAGTCACTGTAGCTCAAGATTTGTACTCTAACAAAACTATTTACACAGAACATTTTGCACAGACTCACTACATAAGGTTAGGTACTTTCTCCACACTAGGCAGACCTAGAGTTGCAGGCCAGAAGACTCAGCAGCTGGAGAGTTGTCCTCAGCAAGAATCCTATAATCGAGTATCAGCAGCCCAAGAATCGAAGCAACAAAAACCAATTACTACAATTACATAACCTATCACCTCACAAAAACGGTTTAAAATTACTTTATTTATGGCAGTAAATGAATCACTCTTGGAAAACTATTTTGTGCGTGAAAATGTGAGATCCGGAAATAAAACTGTACTGGCAGTGGTTCAAATTTACCATATAGTAGCTTTAGTTCGGTCACGATTTGGTGGTTTTGTTTTTTAGCAAGTTTCGTTACATTCTAAAAACTAGGGGATGTGTGGGAAAAATTTTTGGGAATTCATAATGATTTTCTCATTAGGCTGAAAATATTTTTTCCCAGATATTTTTGGGGAAAATTTATGTTCACGTTGTAATGATGCAATATTCGTAATTTTTCGGGACTCTGGTGTAAAATTCTTTTGTGTGTATGAAGCTTTGGAAAGCGTCTTAATATTTTTATCGGGTTCAAGTTTAAAGCCGTGGTGGCTCGTTTCCCGTGTTTGTTTATCAGGCAGACGTGTGCGTTTGTAGGTTAATGGGCGGACGTCTGCTGTTTACGTTTTATCAGGAGTCCGGTTGTGTTTCGTTTCGAACATCATTGTCTTGGGGAAGCATCAGCATTAATTAGATTAGTTAGTTTCTGTGGATCATGCAACGTCGACAAGTTTTAGTTCCTTCGGCGCAGTTTTAATGCGTCAACAAATTTTATACGAAACGAGAGGTTAGTTTATCTGGATGCGTCGACAGTTTTAGTTCCTCCAGCGCAGTTTCAGGCAACGTCAACAAGTTTTTGTTGTACAAGAGGTTCATTTATGTTGACGACGCAGGATTAGTTCGTGCAGAGCAGTCAGTTACGATAACGTTGTGGAGAGCGTGCGTGGCCAGGCTGTTATCTCAGAAGAGGGGGATGATAGGCAGCACAAAAAGGGCGTCTGTCTGTCGCCCTTAGAGCAGTCTTATTCAAGTCAGTCGTCAGAAGAAGGTACTTCGGGGCAGTCGCCCGTGAGGGCAGGCCAGAACAGTAGTCGTCGTAGTACAATGATAGTCTAGATCGCGTCGTGTGTGCGAATAACCCCCACATCAGCCACTAGACTTTATTATTTTATTTCTCTGCCGGTGTGGGAGGTAGCCGCATTTTAAGTTTCTTCGGGTCAGTTTTTTAAGAACATCATTAAGTAAACGACTGTGGCACTGTTATCTGAAATAGTATATTTAATGGTAAAGGTTCGTACTCTGCATACTAAATCTCCGTCTGTGAACTGTGTGGCTGAATGTTAAATAAATATATATATATCAAACTAATCTGGAACTTCTTTCTTAAGTAACTGGTGTTCAATTAACTGAGTCTCGCGTTTCTACCTTCTGATCTAGTCGAGAGCAAGCCGTGGCAACGTAAACAGTCGACAGTAACAAGTGCCGAACGTTACAAGATGGCGCCTAACTGTGAGGCAGCAATAGTAATATTAAATATGCCTTAACGAGCCGCGGCCCGCACCATTGCAACGTCTGTATGTGTTGTTCCAACTAAAATACAAGCCTGGTTTCATGCGAGAAGCTTTGTATCGACTCTTTGCGTAAGCGATTATACGTAATATATTATGTAAAGTTAACACTATGTATTTATTGTGAAAATTAACTACAACTGGTTGCAAACTTGCACTATTAGGAAGTTACGGTGAACCGTGCGTACTGAATTTGTCTTATATGCGAGCGACATCATAAGTTGCAAGTATCGATCGCTGGTTGATATGGGACGCGAGTTTCGATATACATTACCTACTCATTCACGTAAAAATAAGCCAGTACACGATGAATGTTTAATTCGACTACAAAGGTTTTTCCTAACTATTTTACTGAGATCTAACATGGCGTTTTTTAATATGGGTTTGGTTAAAACGATTTGTAACTCGCTAGCAAATTGTCTTTGTTTTTTGTTAGGAATGTGTTTGTTTTTATTTGTGTGTCGTGCTCACTTGTCGCCGGGACGTTGCCTAACTCCAAACGTAGCAAATTTGCTTTGTGAAAAAATATAATTAATTTACTTAGCTACTTTTCATTTCGTTATCGATAGAGGAATTAGCTTTGTAAGCATACAGATATGTCAGGTTGCATTCATAACCTGCCCGATGATACTTGGTAGTGATTGCAGTTGCACTACGTGATTCAAAGCGTGTGTGTTCACGGACGTTAAAACTTCCACTGAAAAGTAATTCCAGTAAATTTCTGTCGCTGTACCCACATTTTACTACCAAAAATTCTATTCTTGCAAACTTTTTAATAATTTCATGTGTTGGTGAACATTTATCACGTCAAGTGAGGTTCGGAAATATTTTCGAATAAACTACGTGGACGAAATATATCCCTCTGTGTGTGTGAGTGTGTGTATGTGTATATATATATATATGTGTGTGTGTGTATATATATGTGTGTGTGTGTTTTCAATATTATCCCATATGACTCTTTTGAACTTTTTGAAATTTCATATGAATATGCTCCCACTGTTTGTGTTATATTATTTGTTAGTAATAGGCCTACTAATAATGTAGGCCTAGTTTAAATAATTAAATTTCACACCCTCATATACAGTATTTAGTTCTGTAAAGTAATTGTCTGTAACTAAAAGAATTGCGACTTTTGGAATCGAGAGTAATATCAGCATTGAGATCGAGAATCGGAAAAAGTGGAATCGTTACATCCCTTGACACCGCTTGACCAACGGACGTTGCAGCATTCCAGTGGTGGTCCGCACAATAGCCACACGAGGAATGTAATTTGTTCCTGGATGAAGATTAATGATGCAGGCCAACCCCCATGTGAGGGGAGGAGTGTTATCCTCCTCTATCAGCAATAACTACCCAGTCTTAGGAAGATGGCCCTTCTTCGTCCACTTACTCCTGTGTTGCAGGATGTACAGCTACTCTTTCTGCCAACATCTCCCAAAATCTTGTGTTCTGCATTGCACCAGCTGCCAACGGTTTAGTCAATGTAAGTCCAGCGGGGTCAGATCAGGTTCTGGAAGTGTAGTTAGGGGCTGGAAAACCAAAAAATCTGGATTCGTTTAAAGTGCAGCTAAAAATGCTTCCGTAGACATATCAGAAACAAGTTCAAGATGAAGAGCCTTAGTTGCCATGCATACAAACAAAGGTATGCCTTTGTGGACTTTCAGCCCCGAGCTCAAGCATGGTAACTGGGAAGGGACCACCAGTCTGAAACAGTGAGATCAAAGGGCCTTACTTGCTAAACACGGGGTGCAGGCAGTTCCCCATTGCAGGACAGCTGGGTGCAGGATTAGTGCGGAAACATGCCAGACACCTGCCGTATTATTGAGAGAGCAGAGAGAATCCAGAATTTTTGACAAAGAGTGGCTTGAAGTGCAAGAGGACCAGGATGCAAGTACACAATACGGTAATACTTAATAAGCAACTTAGTGAATGGATGATTCTTTGGCAATAGAATAGGGTGTTGAACATGATAGGGACAATCAGAATGACTGAGCCTGCTACCCACCTTGGGGATTCCGGCTGAATCGATGAATGGGTTCAGATTGCGAAGTGTTTGAGAACATGGGCGATGGTTTTCAAGACGTTTGTCCTCGGCAAAGGTCTGTTGTACCATCTTGACACAGACTAAGAGAGTAGCCCTCAATTTTAGCATAGACAAAACCCCTGTTCTCNCAATATTATCCCATATGACTCTTTTGAACTTTTTGAAATTTCATATGAATATGCTCCCACTGTTTGTGTTATATTCTTTGTTAGTAATAGGCCTACTAATAATGTAGGCCTAGTTTAAATAATTAAATTAATTAAATTTCACACCCTCATATACAGTATTTAGTTATGTAAAGTAATTGTCTGTAACTAAAAGAATTGCGACTTTTGGAATCGAGAGTAATATCGGCATTGAGATCGAGAATCGGAAAAAGTGGAATTGTTACATCCCTTGACACCTCTTGACCAACGGACGGACGTTGCAGCATTCCAGTGGTGGTCCGCACAATAGCCACACGAGGAATGTAATTTGTTCCTGGATGAAGATTAATGATGCAGGCCAACCCCCATGTGAGGGGAGGAGTGTTATCCTCCTCTATTAGCAATAACTACCCAGTCTTAGGAAGACAGCCCTTCTTTGTCCACTTACTCCTGTGTTGCAGGATGTACAGCTACTCTTTCTGCCAACATCTCCCAAAATCTTGTGTTCTGCATTGCACCAGCTGCCAACGGTTTAGTCAATGTAAGTCCAGCGGGGTCAGATCAGGTTCTGGAAGTGTAGTTAGGGGCTGGAAAACCAAAAAATGAGCAGGAGTGAGGGCCTCCAGTTCAGATGGATCTGGATTCGTCTAAAGTGCAGCTAAAAATGCTTCCGTAGACATATCAGAAACAAGTTCAAGATGAAGAGCCGTAGTTGCCATGCATACAAACAAAGGTATGCCTTTGTGGACTTTCAGCCTCGAGCTCAAGCATGGTAACTGGGAAGGGACCACCAGTCCGAAACAGTGAGATCAAAGGGCCTTACTTGCTAAACACGGGGTGCAGGCAGCTCCCCATTGCAGGATTAGTGCAGAAACATGCCAGACACTGGTGCAACACCTGCCGTATTATTGAGAGAGCAGAGAGAATCCAGAATTTTTGACGAAGAGTGGCTTGAAGTGCAAGAGGACCAGGATGCAAGTACACAATATGGTAATACTTAATAAGCAACTTAGTGAATGGATGATTCTTTGGCAATAGAATAGGGTGTTGAATGTGATAGGGACAATCAGAATGACTGAGCCTGCTACCCACCCTGGGGATTCCGGCTGAATCGATGAATGGGTTCAGATTGCGAAGTGTTTGAGAACATGGGCAATGGTTTTCAAGATGTTTGTCCTCGGTAAAGGTCTGTTGTACCATCTTGACACAGACTAAGAGAGTAGCCCTCAATTTTAGCATAGACAAAACCCCTGTTCTCNAAAGGTCTGTTGTACCATCTTGACACAGACTAAGAGAGTAGCCCTCAATTTTAGCATAGACAAAACCCCTGTTCTCTGGTCCTCCCTTGTTTGACAATTATGTACAATACGTAGACAATAGGCTACTACATATTGTAATTTAGTGAATGATGAATATTTGGACAAAATGGTTGGTTGCACATGTGTTACAAAACTAGCCACCTCTGACATGCGCTCCATGCTGATAGCCTCTTCGGAAACTACAGGTGACTGCACAGGAGTATTGACACTGTTATCACAAGGGCTTGTCTACTATGCAGGCCCATTCCACCAAAGGGAATATTGAGTGAGCTGGGCGGGTGAAAGACTGGCAAGCAGTCTGCAGGGTTCTCTTCTGAACGAACATGCCGCCACCAGAGGGGAGGTGCTAACTCTTGAATTTGAGTTACACAGTTAGCTACGGAGGTCTTCCACTTATGGGGTGAGGATGTGATCCAATGCAAAGCAACAGTAGTGTCGGACCAAGCGCACACCTGGTTTATAGAAATATGCTTTTGGTACACCGCAAACACATACTCAAGAAGTTTGGACAGCATCAATGCTGCACACAGCTCCTATCGTGGAATGGACAGTTTCTTCACAGGAGCCACCTTACATTTTGACATCAAGAGGTAAACTGTTATTTAACAATGTGGATGCAGCACACTAAGATAAATGACAGCTGCATAGCAAACCTCTGAGCTATCACAAAATCCATGTAGTTCATGGACAGTCTGCTCAACTATGGTAAGAAGGCGTGGCACATTAATGTGCGCCACNTATCACAAAATCCATGTAGTTCATGGACAGTCTGCTCAACTATGGTAAGAAGGCGTGGCACATTAATGTGCGCCAACATCAGTAATTCTTGTTTAAATCAACACCACTTATCCACAATGTCTGCAGGAGATTGGTCATCCCATCCTGATTAACGAAGCCAAAGCTCGTGAATGACATGCTTGGCGAACATTATTATTGTAGCCAGCAAGCCCAGTGGATCTAAGATCCTTGCTAAATCCAAAAGAATGGCACATTTACTGTAACAGTGTAAAGTTCCGCCTTTATTCTCGTTAAGCTAATATTTAGAATATTACAGCCTCACAGGTGGGCGCCATATTGTTAACGTTCCGCACTTGTTACTGTCGACTGTTTACGTTGCCACGGCTTGCCCTCGACNTATCACAAAATCCATGTAGTTCATGGACAGTCTGCTCAACTATGGTAAGAAGGCGTGGCACATTAATGTGCGCCACCGTGAACGACACCACATTATCAAGAAAAAAGTTTAAACAGTGCGCGCCGCTTACCTTATAATAAGTGCAAAATCCATTTCTGAAAGCCTTTATGCAAAAAAATTAGATGATTTATTAATGAAACACTAATTTATTTCAATGTCTTTTGGATAGAAATATATATTCCACAAGACCATAGACCTCCTCTTACGGCTACAAAAATGTAAACATTGTGGCACGTACTACAGATATATCTTTCTCCGGCGTACATTTTTAGCCAGTGTGAAGGTCGACTTGCTTACTAAAATGAAATAAATAAATAAACCAACAAACAATTGTTTGTATTCTGCACCACAATCATGCCTTAATTTATCTAACACACTGACGGCCTATAGAAGCACACAAAGTCAGCCGACAGGAAGTATGTGACCTATTTTTCAAAGGCAACTGCAACACGTGAGACAGAGAAGCAAAGCGGGTTGCAGCAGAAACTGGTGCTGCTGGTTAGCCGGTTTTACTGACGTAATCTGTTGTATCCAAAGTGGAAGGCAAAATACGTAAGGAGCAATTAATAGAATGCATAAAACCAAAATCCAAAACCATAAATAGAATTGTATTACAATGAAAAATAGCGTAAGCAGGTCGTCAAAAGGCAATTCCAATTGCAATTCATAATCAAAATCCAAGAAGAGAGCCAAAAATCAAAGTTACACATATTTCTATTGAAAAAGTATCCCGAAGCTAACCACCGCAGACATGGCATCACAAGATAAAAAGCTGCTCATTGGAGAGAAAGGGAAGATCTGTAACCCGCACTATTATTGACTATCACTGTTGCTATGCACGTGTGGTTGGTAGGTATCTAGACTAGTGATGTTAAACACGATTCCACAATTCCTCAATACCAGCGATTCTTTAAGAATCTTATAATTAAAAACCGGAAGACCTGGAATTGAAGCACCTAACCTATCACCTCAAAAACCGTTTAAAATTACTTGATTTATGCTAGTAATTGAATCATTCATTGGCATAAAAATATGAGATGCGGAAATAATCTGAAAATAAAACTGTACTGGCCGTGTTCAAATTCACAATTTAGTATATTAGTATTTAGTAGCTCCAGTTCAGTCGCAATTTGGTAGTTTTGTATTTTAGCAAGTTTAGAAACATACTAATACTAAAATACCAAGTATGTGGTCATTTTGTCGACTAATTCAGGTAATGTGACCTTTTAGTAAACTAAAAGTGCCAATTCGAACACGAGTTCACTTTTTGTGCGACATATACTTTTCTCACTCAAATAAACAAGAATTTTAAAAAACGTACCACATAGCGGATGATTTCAACATTACCATGGCAAAGGACTTATATAAAGAACATAGCACATTATTAATTTGCACGTGACAAAAACTAACTTTTTATTCCACTCATGGAATGTTCATTTTTGTCCTTTTTGTGTCTTTTCGTGACTTTGATTTGACGTTTCTACATTCCCAACATCGTAAATTACATGTGCATACTTCACTGTTTGTATAATGACTTGGTAATGAACAAGAAGAATGGGAGTATACGTAGAGTGAGAAAGCACAAATGGTATAGTTATTGCCCATACATTAGCATTCCTACAATTGCTCAGGAAACTTCCCAGCTTTGTACAAGCTGAGCATAAAACAATACCCTAACTCTGAAGGTCTATAATATCAAAACCAAACAACCTACAACCTTGATTAACCAATCAAATGAACCATGGAACCGTGAAGTTTGTTTACCATACATTCATAAATGTTCAATGTGACCACCACAAGCGGCCTGAACGACATCTACGCGATAATCAAACTTGTTCCACAGTCTCTTCAGCATGTCCGGTGTTGCGGTTTGGATGGCGTCCGTAATTCTCATTTTTAGGTCGTCAATGTTAGTCGGCCATGGTGGACGAAACACTTGATCCTTATGTACCCCCATAGAAAAAAATAGCACGGGGTAAGATCCGGGCTTCTTGGGGGCCAGTGATGAAGAGTCTGGTCACCAGCTGCTCCTCGACCAATCCAGCGTTGCAGCAACGTCTCGTTCAGGTATCTGCGAACAGCTAGGTGCCAATGGGGTGGCGCACCATAAAGGAAACATCAGACCGTCCCCCTTCACATTGACGTGTCGAATGCGTGCTCGCTACCTCCTCACCACCTACCTCAAACTGAGCGTTACGAATACCATCCAAACTGCAACACTGGACATGCTGACAAGAGCGTAGAACGAGTTTGATTATCGCGAATGTCGTTTGGGCTGCTCATTGTGGTCACTCTGTTACGTCAGAGTTCGACAGTACATAGAATATTTATAAAAATCTGTGGTTCATTGTGAATGTGTCATATGTACAAACAATCGCACACGACTAAAAATTAAATTGATTTTAGTAAAGTAATTATTTATCAGGAACATAATAATTTAGGCGTATTATATAAAAGAGAAAAGGGAAATAAAATGTAAGTTTTCTTTCCTATTCTTTTCTCCTTTAATTTTATTGGCTGAAGGCTTTACATACACAACACTACATAAAATATTGTGATTTCCTACATGTTTAGTGTCTACGTGTTGAGGATGTTGCTACACCATGAAATGATGACCATAATATACTGTTTTGTAAAAATTCCTTGTTTCATTTTGATATGTACAAGTTCATTACGTACACTATTTTCTAGGGATGGGTCGAATAACGAAAAATATCGGTTCCGGTACCGATTCTACAGTTTAAATATTGGTTCCAGTATTCGGTTCCATTTTGAATACTTGCATTTTGCTTGCAACTTTATTCAACCAATGCAGNCCAGTATTCGGTTCCATTTTGAATACTTGCATTTTGCTTGCAACTTTATTCAACCAATGCAGGTAAAATTCATTACATGTTTTATTTAACCTACTGAATAATAGAACAATAACAAAGTGTGAAGATAAGATTTAATGTATACAGATAAACTTGTATTAAATTTATTTAAGGTTAGTAAATATGTAACAAATTATTATTTTTTTTTTACATTAATAGGTGGTGACTGATATTTTTGGAAAATACTTTAACTAAATAACTCGCAGTGGTGTGACTTTAACCTATGATCATTAAAAGAATGTCAAGAACTCCAGTGGGCACCTGCTTCCTTTTGCTTTTTGCTTCTTTTACATAGTGACAGCGCGGCTGGCTTCCTTTTTTTTTTTTTGCTTCTTTTATGCAGCGCAGTGTTGCTTACAGGGGCGGGCTGAGTGATAAAGACAGAGAAGGCAGAGGACAGCTTACGACTACCACTTCTTAATTTTTTTNAGAGGACAGCTTACGACTACCACTTCTTAATTTTTTTTTCATGTATGGCGCGCACCCCAGAATTTTTTTCCTTTACTTTTAGGGAAAAGGGAGGGAGCGCTATACATGAGGTGAGGAGGTAGTTATTTTTGTAAGGACAGAGTTTTGCAGTAAATTTATTGCTGTGTAGAAACGAGAACAGAGTACTAGTTGTTAACCTAAAACTGGTTCTGAGTCAAACCTCAAGAACCGGTATAAATTGGAACAGAAGAACAGAACCGACCCATCCCTACTATTTTCATCACAAACCGACCTTTAGAGCTTAAACAAGTGTAAATATTTTTATTTCTGGTCTTCAAACATGTTGTGTGGAGGTCAAAAGACTTAACAACTTTTCCTTCCCTCCTATAAAAGAAGGAAATGGAATGTCTCTTCATCCCTTCCAATACCCTACCACCACCTCACTTCCCCTCCACGTAATTCCTGACTATTGCCCAGTTGCCAGGTGGAGCTGCATTCATGGAAACAAAGTGGGGTAGATGAATGTATTGATTGCTTCAGCACCTAGCAGAGGGGAGGCAGCACACACAAAAAAAAGAGGGGAGAAAGAGGGGAGAGAAGGGAAGGGATGGGGAGGGGG
>NQII01006371.1:0-19671 GCA_002778355.1 Clitarchus hookeri
TTTCTGCTCGCCCCTCACAGCACAGTCACACCTATGGTTTTGTGGACACCCAGATCCACATTCCACAACATTGTCCCACGTTACTAACTTCCTTTGCTATTTCTAACATTTTTTTAATGCCCCTTAATTACTATTTCTATCCTGATGGTTTTGTGGACGCNTAACTTCCTTTGCTATTTCTAACATTTTTTTAATGCCCCTTAATTACTATTTCTATCCTGATGGTTTTGTGGACGCCTCAGATCCACAAGGCTCACCGTGCCTGCCAATTCTTTTATATTATTCCCTTTCTCGCTTNATGGTTTTGTGGACGCCTCAGATCCACAAGGCTCACCGTGCCTGCCAATTCTTTTATATTATTCCCTTTCTCGCTTCTTACTATGTTGTTAAATTTCCCTTTGGCTACTCATTCCTCCCTACTGGTGTTGTTCACTGGTGGTGGGGATATTAACTTCCATGAGGCTTGTTGTCTGTTACATGATCCTGGGTTTTCTTACTTAACATTATTGTTAGGTTTCAAATTTTTAAAATTTTTACTTTAAATTACTCGTCTGATACCCCAAAACCGATTAAAAAGGGGCCAAGGAGAAATGTATGTCTGTTCCATATTTTATCCAGTTAATGTTCTTCAAGATGTCTATTTCTGTAGAAGAGCTCCATATTAGGAGCTGGTATGCATGTACTCCGTTTACTGTTCCTGTTATGCATTTCTGTACAGTGTCCTAAGTTGTATAAATAAACAAAATATTAAAACAAAAAATATTAAAACAAAAACAAAAACAATTAAAACAATTGTTAAAGTCACTGAGGGGCCTGGCTTTAAATTCATATCGCCGAGTATACCACCCAAGCAGCTGAGGGCAGGCAGAAGGGCAACGAGGAGCTTTACTACTGCGCACAGGCGATTGGCGAGTCGGGCCAGCCAATCAGGTGGCGAGGAGAGCCCTGGTTCGGCTGGCCACCGCCAGGGGCGCCAGACGCGCACACCGAGCGCACAAAAGGCAGGGAGCGACTGTGTGGAGCGCACAACAACAGCTACCAGACGACCTGCCANACGCGCACACCGAGCGCACAAAAGGCAGGGAGCGACTGTGTGGAGCGCACAACAACAGCTACCAGACGACCTGCCAGGGCACTTGGGCCTGCTCAATCTGCAAGCCTGAGTGTTCAGACAGCAGCCAGAGTGTGGTACAATTTTACCAGGCTGCGGATAAAGCTCTATTGAGCTTCCTGGCCTAGCCCTGTTTCCGGTAAAGGAAAAGGGTCAGTTATCCGCAGTTCAGGTTTGATAGGCAAGCACAGCAGCCTACAAATAAGGCAGCTGTCCTCCTGCGAGCGCACCCTCGCAAGCAGGAGCACAAACACTGTTATTGTATATATTTCCTTTCTATATTCCCTGTTTTTAATTTAATTTATATTTAGTATATAAGTATGGATAATTTGATAGATTTAGATTTAGTAGAATTCCCAGAGCTGACGCCTGTTGTAGGGNAAGTATGGATAATTTGATAGATTTAGATTTAGTAGAATTCCCAGAGCTGACGCCTGTTGTAGGGTCCCTAACCTGTAGGGCCAACAGGCAACAGAAAAAGGTAACTAGTGACAGCAGGTCATTCATTAATGTCGCTGAAAAGCCTGGTTTTAAGTTTGTATCCCCGACTATTCCACCGAAGCAGCTTAGGGCAGGCAGAATGGCCACACGAAGCTACAAGACAGCGCACAGGCGATTGGTGAGCGAGGACAGCCAATCAGAGGCCGAGAAGAGCCCTGGTTCGGCTGGCCGCCGCCAGGCGCGCAAGGGGCGCGCATCGCGCCAACAAAAGGTGCGGAGCAGCAGCAGAGAGCGCAGTCTCGGCCCGGCGGCCGCCCAGGGAGGNGAGGACAGCCAATCAGAGGCCGAGAAGAGCCCTGGTTCGGCTGGCCGCCGCCAGGCGCGCAAGGGGCGCGCATCGCGCCAACAAAAGGTGCGGAGCAGCAGCAGAGAGCGCAGTNCTGCAGTCTATGGAGCTGTAGTGCAAAAGCAGAAAGATCGCGACATTTTTAAACTTACAACACTTTTCTACATGCAGCAGATGAGAACGCCGAGACCAACCAACCTGCCTGCTGACTTCGGATGCGCCTGCTTCGACCTCGGTCTCCGATCCATGTCNAACGCCGAGACCAGCCAACCAACCTGCCTGCTGACTTCGGTCTCCGAGCCATGTCTGCTGCCTGCCCTGCTGCCAACCCCAGTAACCCCGACAGCGACTGAGGGAGGCGAGGGCACACCACGACTGTCGGTGTTTGCATCTGGAGGCCTCCTAGCAACCCCAGTCACACCACAAACACAGATAGCTGGCCCCTCTACCACAGTGATACAGGGGGAGGGGAGTAACCCACAAACTGGCAGGGGCTCTCTTCCCTCTGCCACCCCAAAACAGGCCACAAACAAGGGTGGGCCATTAAAAGGTGTTGCAAGGCACACCAAAATCGTGGCCCCTCAGACCAGTGTCCCACACCAGCCACAGCCCAGCACAAGTGGCCCTAAGATCACCAAGCCGAGGCGTGTCACAATACACGTCTTTCACGTCCGTGCCTCTCTCCTCCACTCCATCTTCACCGAGGCTGCCATCGGGGAACATCAGTACGAGCTGCGCCCGCACCCTGGATCGTCGGGCCAGTTCGCAGTGATCCTGAGTGACGAGCTTGTCTTCCGGAGGGCCCAGGCTTCGCTGCGGAAGTCCAGGATTGAGTTCGCCCAGTTCGCTCGCCAGGAGAAACGTCCCCTGCGAGTCGTTCTGGGCGGACTGCCACCTGGTGAAGAAGTACACCTCATTTCTCGTTGGTTTGCAGGTCGCTCGGACGTACTTGGCGACTTGTCCTGGGAGTGCAAGGTAAGGTGTGGCCCTAGTGGTCTAGCAACGGACTTAGAGCGTTTAGGTGTAGGCCGAGTGGACTCTACCTCGGAGACAATTACTCATGCGCCACTTGATATGTGGTGAGTGTAATGTGTGCGGCTAGGGATTTGGACCTACTGTGTTCCGCAATTCTGTGCGCTTTTATTGTCTTTAATTCAATTTGTCTACGGCCACGTGCGTTAGGCCCGGGCGCTTCACGTTTCCATGCGGCTCACTTTCCAGCCCTGGCTAGGGCCAGCTGTATTCCGCTAATTAGTTCATGTGTTTTTCCTGCCTCCCGTCATAATGGCCAGTGAACATTCCGGAGACAGTGACGCTTTAGTGATGGACATCGGCGGCCAGGCGCCTTCGCCACGTGTTTCGCCGGAACGCACCGTCCATGTCGTATCCGACTGTGACACTTCCGGTAGTGAATCAAATGACGAGCCCGTACCGCCGTCGGGTCGTATCTCATATACCAAGGAAGGGGCTAAAGCCCTTGTTTCGAAAAAACACTTTCGCAACCTACAAGTAGATGTAACAGGCGCTATCTCCTCCAGTGCGCGTGACTCCGTGCGCAGGGACGTCAAGAAATCCCGGGAGAGCAGGTTGCATGCCGAGCAATTAACTTCCAAATCGCAACGGCGTGCTGGCAAAGGCGCCAAGCAGAAAAAGAGTAGCGGCAGTGGCCCATCTGACACCCTTGGTCAGGGTCATGACGCGTGCGTGCGTCACGACTCGGCAAACAGTGGATCTGAACAGCGACACGTGCCTACCTCGCGCGTGCGTCAAGACACGGCAGGTAGCGAATCAGAACGACGATCTGTGCATTCCGATGGGGCAGCCAGCGGGCGAGAACCCCGCACTACGCCCATGGACATTGATCCACGCTCCCTGACCGCCCAGATGGAATTAATTTCTACCGTCAGAACGGCGACTCGCCTCACGGCAATGATCACTACCGTAACCTCGGCCACAGCGGCCTCGACTACTACAGTATTTTCCACTCTCGCAACGCCGACTTGCAGCGTCATGGCCCATTTTCCGCCACCACTAGCGTCCCCTTCCGTCACGGTGGAGGCACATCCTGCTGCGGTGTCCCCAGCCGGTGCGTTAATGGACATCACACATCCAATTTCTCCAGCGCCTCTGGCTTCTACTTCAACTACGGCGGCGCCGCTTGTCGGGGCGCCTTCGCCTGCCCCGCACCCAGTGTTTCAACCGCCTTCAGCGTCAACTGCGCCCGCAACTACTTCATTACCAAGGCCGCCCCGGCCGGGCGCTCCACGCATGCCGGTGGGCCACCCAAGTTACAAGGCTCCTTCGACGCCTGGTCAACCATCGGGGCGCCGAATTCCGCCCATCCTGGTGGATTCTGGGCTGCCCCCGAACGCCCTGCAGGCCAACAGGGAACTCCGTCGAAACCTGAAGGGGTCGTTCACGGTGGACTATGTGCGGGGAAAACCCCGGTACCACCCGGCCTGTCTTGAGGACCGTGAAGTCCTTATCACGCACTTTAAAAACCATGGTATCCCGTACCACACTTACCCGGTTGCCCAGGCGCGTCAGCCGCGGACTGTGCTGGTGCTGCCAGCCGCGACGGACGCTGCCACGGTAGAGGCGGAGCTGACGGACCTGGGGTTTCCCCCGGTCCATGTCAGGCAACTACCAACTGGGGGAAGGGGCTCTTACCCCAATTATAAATTTATCATTGCATACGAGACTTTGCAGGTGCTGCAACAGGTCCGACGGCTCCGCTATCTGGCCGGCGTGGTTGTTCACTTTGAGGACTACCGAGGCAGTGGTCGCCCAGTCCAATGTTTCAATTGCCAGGGCTGGGGCCATGTTGATTCAGAGTGTGGGCACCCGTCTCGCTGCTTGCGGTGTGCAGGAAGGCATGTGCGAGGCGAGTGCCCCAAAACACCGGACGAGCCGGTAGTGTGTTGTAACTGCGGGGGGGAACATCCCGCCAATGCGCGCATCTGCCCCAACTATGTGAAATATCTAGAGTCCAGGACCCGTTTCTCCTCCTCCGGTGAGCGTTTGCCGGCGGCAATGCCGCGGAAAACGCCTCAAACTCCCTCGTATCAGGACTTTCCTGGTTTACGGCCTTCACGGGCGATGACCCAGCAGTCGTTTCCCATTCCACCTAGATCCGCGGTGCCGGTTGGCCCGCCTATGTACCCTATTCAACATCAGCAGGCGGCTGCGGCCGGCCCGCCCTCATACCCCGTTCAACCGAGGGTTGAACCCCGTACGGCAGCGCCGCCCGGGAGGTATCCTCCATTTGGCTCGCCTGCCTACCCAGACCCCGCTCTGCAGCCTGACGAGCACGTGTTCCCTGACACCTCGTACGCTGCAGTAGTGAATACAGTCTCCGCCCCCATTCCACCGCAAGCTGTGCCGGAGGTGCCAGCCACAGACTCTCCTCCCGTGCAGCCTACTCCGCCTGCGTTCATGCAGGCCACCCCGCATATTCAGCTCCCGGTCCATCCTCCTGACGCTCCCCCTATGCAGGGGCCGGCGCCAGGCGCACCGGGCGGCATGTCATACCTTCCATTTTTTGACTTATTCACGGCGCTCTCTCGCCTTAACATGCTTCCCTGGCTGCGTTACTTCTTAGAAGCTTCCTTGGGGCCCTCCACCGGGCCACTTCGCCAGTGGAGCTGGCGAACATTTACTTTAACAGTCTGTGCAGCTTTATGAACTATNGGCCCTCCACCGGGCCACTTCGCCAGTGGAGCTGGCGAACATTTACTTTAACAGTCTGTGCAGCTTTATGAACTATGTGTGCCCTTAAGGTGGTTACATGGAATGCACTGGTACGTCCGCCCTAACTATTTGCTCTTAGAATTCAATAGTTAAATACCGGTTGTTCCGACTTCAACCCCGGTTCCAATAAGCCGGTTTCCTAGTCCGGAGGCCTTTGTAGTCCGGTTCGAGTTCTGATGTTCTCCTACCTGACTACATAATTGTGTGCGTTATATTTTAAATTTCGCTATTTTACTATACCCTTACTGCGCCCCGCGTTAGTACCACAAACTTACCTTTTAAACTTATTCCCTTATGTGTCCCATTTATCCAATGTATCGGGAAGTTCCCCACACTCCCTACCTCAGCCCTGCAGGGGTAAATTCGGCCCTAGTTTTTACTAACCGCTCACCCAGACCGTTCTTGTGCCTACTTATCTAACTTGTTTACCTAGTTAATAATAATTCACTCCACGTGCGTGACCGGCTCTAGTCATGTCGGTGCGTCATTATCCTTAATTTTATTCAGACCTACCAATTGTGTAAGGCTTCCCTAGGCTGTGGAACATGATTTATATTTACATTCAGCATCCTAATTTTCTGTTTACATTGTCATGTATCTACTTCTTCTGCAAATCTCGTGTCCGTTGCCGGCTTCCCTGTTCCCTAGGCTGTGGTACACATTTCATTTAAATTTAATTTCATTTATTACAATTTCAGGTTTGGTTTAATTATGTGTTCAATTAACTTTTCCAAACTCTCACCCCGACTTGCTACTGTTTGTTTATCACGAGTCCGCTACCGGCTTCCCTAGGCAGTGGTACAAATTTCATTTAAATTTAACTTAATTTTATTACTCTTTCCCGATTTGTTCCATAATGGGATAATTTAACTTTTCGCAAAACTTTTCCAAACTCTCACTCAGACTTACTTCTGTCTGCATATCACGAGTCCGTTGCCGGCTTCCCTGGGCAGTGGTACGAATTTCATTTACATTTACTTCACTTTTGTTTCAAATTCCTGATTTGTTCCATTTTGTGTTAAATTAACTTTCGCACAAATTTTCCTAAGTCTTCCTCAGACTTATTTCCGTTCGCATATCACGTTCGTTGCCGGCTTCCCTGCTCCCTAGGAAGGTGGTAACAATTTCATTCACATTTAAATTTAATTTCATTTTATTACAATTTCCCGATTGTTCAATTCAGTGTTAAACTTCCTTTTCCAAACTCTCCCTCCGACTTACTACTGTTTGCACGTCACGAGTCCGTTACCGGCCTCCCAAGGCAGTGGTACACATTTCATTTAAATTTAATTTCATTTATTACAATTTCCCGTTTTGTTTAATTATGTGTTCAATTAACTTTTCCAAACTCTCACGGGCTGAACGATGACAAACAAATAGTGCTCAGGCGAACCGGCTTCCCTAGGCAGTGGTACAAATTTCATTTAAATTTAACTTAATTTTATTACTCTTTCCCGATTTGTTCCATAATGGGATAATTTAACTTTTCGCAAAACTTTTCCAAACTCTCACTCAGACTTACTTCTGTCTGCATATCACGAGTCCGTTGCCGGCTTCCCTGGGCAGTGGTACGAATTTCATTTACATTTACTTCACTTTTGTTTCAAATTCCTGATTTGTTCCATTTTGTGTTAAATTAACTTTCGCACAAATTTTCCTAAGTCTTCCTCAGACTTATTTCCGTTCGCATATCACGTTCGTTGCCGGCTTCCCTGCTCCCTAGGAAGGTGGTAACAATTTCATTCACATTTAAATTTAATTTCATTTTATTACAATTTCCAGATTGTTCAATTCAGTGTTAAACTTCCTTTTCCAAACTCTCCCTCCGACTTACTACTGTTTGCACGTCACGAGTCCGTTACCGGCCTCCCAAGGCAGTGGTACACATTTCATTTAAATTTAATTTTATTTTATTACTCTTTCCCGATTTGTTCAATTATGTGGTCATTTAAATTGTCGCCAAACTCTTCCCAACTCTCACTCCGACTTACTTCTGTTTGCATATCACGAGTCCGTTGCCGGCTTCCCTAGGCAGTGGTACAAATTTCATTTCATTTTATTTTATTTCAAATTCCCGGCTTGTTCCCTCTGTGTTACATTAACTTTTCGCAAAACTTTTCCTTTCAGAGGGAGTCTGATTAAAGTCATTCGTATAGTTCACACCGTTGCCGGCTTCCCTGTTCCCTCGGCAGTGGATCAAATTTCATTTAATTTTATTTCAAATTCCCGAGTTATTCATTTAAGTGTTACAAAACATTTTCGCTAAACGTTTCNCAAATTTCATTTAATTTTATTTCAAATTCCCGAGTTATTCATTTAAGTGTTACAAAACATTTTCGCTAAACGTTTCCCACGTCTCACTCAGAGTTACTTCTGTATGCATCTCACGAGTCCGTTGCCGGCTTCCCTAGGCAGTGGTGTACATTTAATTTAATTGCAATTTAATTCCATTACTACGACTTCCGGATTGTCGATTTGTGTTACTTTCAATTTTCCCTAGATTGCGTGCTCTGCCCTATTCACGGATTCAAGTTCGCAGTGCCTGGCGGCGGCCATTGCCGTGGTCAGCTGTGTAAATTGTCAAGGCCTGGCTAAACTATCAAGTTCGACCCCCCACACACTGGTGACCCNATTGCCGTGGTCAGCTGTGTAAATTGTCAAGGCCTGGCTAAACTATCAAGTTCGACCCCCCACACACTGGTGACCCTACTGCTCCCCTTTACCGGAGACACAGCTAGGGGGCGNCTAAACTATCAAGTTCGACCCCCCACACACTGGTGACCCTACTGCTCCCCTTTACCGGAGACACAGCTAGGGGGCGCCAGTGGTTTGAGCCATCATTACGTCCTAAGCCCTGGCTGTCAATGTTACATCGCCCGGGCCCTTTACAGGTGCCCCCCGGCCCGCAACGTCTGGACCGTCGAGGAGAAGATTGATTTAAAGATGTTCTTGTTGCAGGTCCGGAGCGAGGGGGATGGCTCGCACTTGCCCCAGCGTCGCGGCGACCTTACAGCTAGTTACTTTCATTAGTGATTGAGGTGTGCGTGCGGGGGTTGTGCGGAGCGGCCTCCTCGCGCCGTGACTGCTGGTCCAGGAATGCCGCTCTTGGGGCGCAGCCTCTTCTATTTATGTGGCTGTCCCTACCTGACGCTCGTCCAATCAGAGGGCTGCCGCAGCAGGAAGACTGGTCCTGACCCTCGCCGCGTCCCGGACCGATCGGAAAACCGGGCTGCGAGCCGGGCCGGGGCGCGCGCTCTCACTGTGCCTTCCCTACAGGCGTTCTTTACCTTTTTTAACTAGGGTATTATCCTCCATATCGCTGTAACTNCGCTCTCACTGTGCCTTCCCTACAGGCGTTCTTTACCTTTTTTAACTAGGGTATTATCCTCCATATCGCTGTAACTTTATCATTCGATCCCCTACATGCTTGTTTTGCCTCTANTTTTTTAACTAGGGTATTATCCTCCATATCGCTGTAACTTTATCATTCGATCCCCTACATGCTTGTTTTGCCTCTACATTGGCGGATGTTCCCCTCAGCGGGGTTTTCACGGCCTTTTGAGCGGCCAGTATGTGTGTCGTACGGGCCTGCTGCCCTACCCTACGACCTGTCTGGATGTTTTAAATTTTATTCGGCGCCCTTTATTGATTATGTGACTTCTTTTACGGGAACAAATGTTCCTCTTGTGTACATTCCAGCACTCCTTTATTTAGATTTTGTATAACGTGTTAAGTGTATTGTTTCTTGTGTAATTCCGGGGTTTATCCCCTTTCTGGTACCTCTGTACTATAGACTATGCCACTCGCACTCGCATATTCTTATGTGCGGCCACGTCTTTCATTTCCGTTTATGTTATTTATGGTTCTCTTTACGTATGTATTTTTATTCATTTTCTAATCCTTCTATGTTCTCTTCTTAACTTCCCTCCCGCAGGGGGTTCTCAGCCCATTATTTGACTCCTTTTACGGGAACAAATGTTCCACAAGTGTACATTCCAGCGCTCTGTTATTTAGCTTTATATTGCGTGTTAAGTGTATTGTTTATTGTGTAATTCCAGGGTTTATCCCCTTTCTGGTACCTCTGTACTATTGCCTATGCCACTCACACTCACATTTTATTATGTGTGGCCACGTCTTTCATTTGCGTTAATGTTTTTTACGGTTCTATTTAAGTATGTAATTTTATATTCATTTCTCTGTTCTATGTTCTCTACTTTAATTACCTCCCGCAGGGGGTTTTCTGCCCATTATTTGACCCTTTTAAGGGAACAAATGTTTCACATGTGTCCATGCCGGCTCTCAGTTCTTTAGATTTTATATTTCGTGTTCAGTGTAATGTTTCTTGTGTACTTTCTGGGTTTCTATTCCCTTTCCCGTACCTCTGTATGTTCGGGCAGGGTACTGTGTGTATCATGTTACTTTTCTTTATTGTGTATGTTGTTCTTTTCACGGTCATTGCCGTGTTTTCTATTCCCCTATTATTTCGTCCTACGTCAGTGCATCCTACTAAGACATGTTTCTAGTTGCAGATTGGATTGGGTCTCGGGCCGCCTGGATTGGTGCGGGTGTGCGCCACTGCCGGCTAACGCCTGTTTATTTATGTTCTGTATGTGCCTGAATCCTCTTCCCTGTTAATGTGGGGTCTCACTAGGTCGTCCTTAGTTTTGTCTCGCTACCTTCCACGGTGCGCGGCCAATCGGGGCCCAGGAGCTCTGTGATTGGGCGCGCACTGCGGGGTCGGCCTGGGCAAAACTGTGGTCAATTTGTAATTTCCTGTAACTTCAACAAGCACCCTGATTCCTCACACACTGACACCTATGGTTGTGGGCGCCTTGCCCGCCACAACACGATTAATTATTATCCTGACTTGCTTGACATTGGTACTCTCACGTCCTCCCTATTTGATATGGTTTTTTCTGCTCGCCCCTCACGGCACAGTCACACCTATGGTTTTGTGGACACCCAGATCCACATTCCACAACATTGTCACACGTTACTAACTTCCTTTGCTATTTCTAATACTTTTTAATGCCCCTTAATTACTATTTCTATCCTGATGGTTTTGTGGACGCCTCAGATCCACAAGGCTCACCGTGCCTGCCAATTCTTTTATATTATTCCCTTTCTCACTTCTTAATATGTTGTTAAATTTCCCTTTGGCTACTCATCCCTCCCTGCTGGTGTTGTTCACTGGTGGTGGGGATATTAACTTCCATGAGGCTTGTTGTCTTTTACATGATCCTGGGTTTTCTTACTTAACATTATTGTTAGGTTTCAAATTTTAAATTTTTACTTTAAATTACTCGTCACTATGGGGTTTTGGCTAATTTTTCCCCGGTTCCTCTTTACTATGTCTGTTCCATATTTTATCCAGTTAATGTTCTTCAAGATGTCTATTTCTGTAGAAGAGCTCCATATTAGGAACTGGTATGCATGTAATCTGTTTACTGTTCCTGTTATGCATTTCTGTACAGTGTCCTAAGTTGTATAAATAAACAAAAAAAAAAATATTAAAACAAAAACAAACCATTATACTTTTAGAAGCCCTCAGCTCTTTTTGTGCCAAATAAATAATTATACTTTCCCTTCAAAATATCCCGGGAAACTCCTGGTATAGAAAACAAAACCACATACTCTGCGAGTGAAATAAATGCGAAACATACGAAACTTTAAATCCACTTTTAACCTATAATAGGGGCAAAATTCACAAAAATACCTTCACACCCACATTAAACGTATTAAATATAACCACATTATATACTTTTCAACTCCTGTTAACAAACTTTAATTTCTCCGATACATTTTATCAACTTCCAAATACGTTTCACGTAAAAAGACGACAGTGCTGCCACTTCTGGAGTGGCGGAGGAAGCAACCGCCCCCCACGTGACCTCTCGGCCAATCAGAGGCCTCCAACTCCGTGAATCTAAAGTTACAACTCCTAGCTCGCGTTTTCAAGCCATATTTAATAACTTTACGGAGTTTAACAAACTTTTATTGAACAAAACACGTACCAAACTGTATTTAAACATTAATATCTCGCCCTTAGCGCTTTTCACGACTCGAAATAACTTTTAAATAAGTTGTTGACACCAAATTTCTCTCACTCGGCAGAGCACACACACACACGAGAAAAAAACGTGTCTTTTTAACGGAAACACGTCTCCCACAAACACCAGTAAACTTCAAAACCTCTTAATAAAAATATAAAACCCGAAAATACGCTTAAAATCACTGTTTAAGTATCAGCTACTTAAATCACTGTTTAGAAAATTATTAAATTTTCAACTTTAACCCACTTTGCGAGTTCACGAACAAACTAAGGTGTTTTTTCTAAGATAAACCCGGAAATTCTACACCCTCTTTTATAATTATACAACAACATACACACTTCCTCCAGCAAATTTGCTAGATCCAAACCAACTATTTATAAAAACTTTCAAAAATATTTTTGAATTACAAAACTTTTCTCGTGCATTAAACCAAAGATGTTAAGAGTACTTAAACACTTTTTTTTGGCAAATAATAATAAAAAAAAATAAAAAAAATTTCAATATATATTAATAAACCTGCAATTTTTCAAAATTCCTTTTTTTTTTCATAAATTACAACAACACTAAAGTAGAGCCACAAACCAGGCAGAGCTGCCTCCCTCCTCTCTTCCTGCGCAGGCAGGGGGAGAGGAGGGAAATATTTTGGGATACCTGGGCCAATCTGGGGAAACTTAGTTGGCCCATAAATGTTAGCTGCAGAGGGCAACCTCTATAACTACAGTTTGGAATAGTGCAGGGAGTTGGGAGGGGGCCAATCTAGCTCCTTCCTAATCTCCCTGTGTGTTTGGTGACCAACCCCATTGGGTGGTAATGGGCCCCTCACGGGGCCTGATCTACCCCCGCTCTGAGCTTCGGCAGTGATAGAAATGGCGGTGGCTGCATTCTTCTCCGAGACTCCGAGGTGAGAGGAGCTCGGGATAGGCGGAGCAGCGAGAGAGGCCAGCAGCGAAATTTCCGGGAATTTGAGCTGCAAAGCAGCACTAATTCCTGGAAACTGAGCAACGAGCAACAACAATCCTGAGTGTCTGGGCCTGGAAAGTAAGCTTTCAAGTCCAGGCAAACAGGTTCAGAGGTCTTCTGTAAGTATACCAGGCTGTGGCTAGAGCTCTAGGAGCTCCTCAGGCTTAGCCCCTTCCCTGGTAAAAGGGAGGCGGTCAGCTAGCCACAGCTCAGGTTTGTTAGGCGCGCAGCTGCCCACAGCTCAGGCAGCTGCCCTCCTGCTTTTGCTTAGCAAAAGGCAGGAGCATAAAATCGATTCTTAGATATTAATTACATATTTTCCCTTCTTTTTCCTCCATTTTCCTTATATATATTTTTAATTCTTACCAGTTTTAAGGATGAGTGTAAATAATTTAATCGACCTGGATACAGAGTTCCCAGAACTGTCGCCTGCTGCGGGAACCCTTGTATGTGGAACCAGCAGGCGACATGAAAATGTCACCAGTATTACCAAGACACACAATAATGTCGCTGAGGGGCCAGGATTTAAATTCCTGTCTCCCAAAATCACACCAAGGCAGCTCAGTGCAGGTGGAAGGGCCACGAGGAGCTGCACTGCAGCTCGCAGGCGATTGGCAAGAGGGGCCAGCCAATCAGAGGCCGAGAAGAGCTCTGGTTCGGCTGGCCGCCGCCAGGGGCGCCAGGCGCGCGCTCCGCGCCTACAAGAGGCTGGGCGCAGCACTACAGAGCGCACAGTCTAGCTGACGTCTTGGTGCGAGGTGGTCGCTTGTCACACTCTCTCGCGGTAACTGTCGCTTTCTATGAAAGGTTAAAAGCTGTACTTTGCGCAGTGCTGCGTAGCTGAGTGCGAGTAGCTGCCTTTGTTCCTGCGCAGTGTGAACAAGTGCTATTTCTTTTAGAAGAGGAATTTCTACGCAGCAACACCAATTCCGGGTTCTTTTTAGAGCTTTGGAAAAGGTAATATTACCTAGCCAGGACTAGTATAACTGTGGTTCAAACGGCTGGCACCTCCTAGCTGTGTTTCCGGTAGAGGGGAGCAGCAGAAGTGCCAGTTTGTGGAGGACTGGTTTTTACTAGGATTTAGCTAGGCCTTAAATTGTTATAGTGAGTTTCTCCCCTACCCATGGCCCCATTTGGGGAGTTCCGGGCGTCATGGCGGACTCTTCGGAGGCCGTCTATGGTTCCCCGCCTGCGGATGGTGCGAAAAAGCANCGGAAAATGGGCCATGACGCTGCAAGTCGGCGTTGCGAGAGTGGAAAATACTGTAGTAGTCGAGGCCGCTGTGGCCGAGGTTACGGTAGTGATCATTGCCGTGAGGCGAGTCGCCGTTCTGACGGTAGAAATTAATTCCATCTGGGCGGTCAGGGAGCGTGGATCAATGTCCATGGGCGTAGTGCGGGGTTCTCGCCCGCTGGCTGCCCCATCGGAATGCACAGATCGTCGTTCTGATTCGCTACCTGCCGTGTCTTGACGCACGCGCGAGGTTCCGTGCACAGCGACAAGTCTAGGTGACAATGCCGAGTCGTGACGCACGCACGCGTCATGACCCTGACCAAGGGTGTCAGATGGGCCACTGCCGCTACTCTTTTTCTGCTTGGCGCCTTTGCCAGCACGNCCCTGACCAAGGGTGTCAGATGGGCCACTGCCGCTACTCTTTTTCTGCTTGGCGCCTTTGCCAGCACGCCGTTGCTATTTGGAAGTTAATTGCTCGGCATGCAACCTGCTCTCCCGGGATTTCTTGACGTCCCTGCGCAAGGAGTCACGCGCACTGGAGGAGATAGCGCCTGTTACATCTACTTGTAGGTTGCGAAAGTGTTTTTTCGAAACAAGGGCTTTAGCCCCTTCCTTGGTATATGAGATACGACCCGACGGCGGTACGGGCTCGTCATTTGATTCACTACCGGAAGTGTCACAGTCGGATACGACATGGACGGTGCGTTCCGGCGAAACACGTGGCGAAGGCGCCTGGCCGCCGATGTCCATCACTAAAGCGTCACTGTCTCCGGAATGTTCACTGGCCATTATGACGGGAGGCAGGAAAAACACATGAACTAATTAGCGGAATACAGCTGGCCCTAGCCAGGGCTGGAAAGTGAGCCGCATGGAAACGTGAAGCGCCCGGGCCTAACGCACGTGGCCGTAGACAAATTGAATTAAAGACAATAAAAGCGCACAGAATTGCGGAACACAGTAGGTCCAAATCCCTAGCCGCACACATTACACTCACCACATATCAAGTGGCGCATGAGTAATTGTCTCCGAGGTAGAGTCCACTCGGCCTACACCTAAACGCTCTAAGTCCGTTGCTAGACCACTAGGGCCACACCTTACCTTGCACTCTCAGGACAAGTCGCCAAGCACGTCCGAGCGACCTGCAAACCAACGAGAAAGTGGCGATGCCGCCGCCTGGATTTTTGCTGTACATTTGTGGCTGTTTGGCTTTGTGCCATGAAAGGACGGAAGTGTAACATGATGGCAGAGAAATTTGATTCGGACAGAAAACGCATAAGCGAAGTCATGTCGTCAATCGCCTCCCTCAAACCACCAGGCAAACTTTGAGGTTCGGAGAAATAGGTTGTGGAGGTGGCATGGAGTTGTTTGTTTGTTCCCTGTTCCACAAGGGGTGCAGTGGGGATTTTATCTGGCTGTAGAATTCCTAACGAGGCTTGCGCGTACGAGAGGTTTCGTGGAAGGTTTTGTGCATCTGAAAGTGTCGTGTAATTAGCCAGGTTCCTAGCCGGCGCTTGGATTGGCTTTGAAAGTTGTTGTTGTTTCGCCTTGAAGTTGTCGGCTCTGGTTTGACGGATTTTGACCTGTTCTTGGAATGTGGGGCAGAGTACGGAGAAAGCATCGTGCTTGCCTTTACAGTTGCGACAAATTGGGTCTGCATTGATGTTGGGACAGGCAGTACCGAGGTGCGGCCCGGAGCAGTGTGAGCATCTGGTTAGTAAACGACAATACGTTCGTGTGTGTCCAAATAACAGACAGGTTTTACAGTGGGTTGCATCTATAGGCCTTTTTCTATAAACACGTGGGTGTACTACGGTCATGTTAAGTCTCGTAATTGATACAAGGGGTGGTAAATTTGGATCTTGTGCGGCCGTTACACAGAAGAAGCGGAGCGGCTGCAACCAGGACTTTTCTGGGTCGTTAGTGACAGGCATTGGTTTGTGAAATTGGTCGATTTTGTGGATAACATAGCCGCGGTCTTCCAGATCTGATTTGATGTCTTCTATAAGGGTGGTTGGTGCTAGATCAAATACCACTTTTTGGTGTTTTTCGGAAGGACAACCGAAGGTGTGGAATTTTAGTTTGTGGCGTTGCAGTACTGCGTCTGCTTCCTTGTAAAGGGATTTATCGGTTGTTAGAATGTGCGTGTGCAGGCCATCACGAGTGATGCTTAATGTGTAGCCGGTTTTTGAAATTGCACTGAGAATTTTTACTAAGTTTGAGTGGTTTTTGGTTCCTCGTGTTACAATTCGGTACACATGTTGTTTACCCTGTTTTTTAGCGATGACTCGCGGCTGTGTGCTGGTCTGGGGTTGGCCTGAAGGGCCAGGTGTTGTAGTGGAATTCCCGTCTGGGATTCCCAGCAAAGGGGAAAACCTGTTTGAGACCGGTACGGTCGGTGTCGCCTCTAACGACGACTGTCGAAGGCGTTTCGAGTCGCCTTGGTTTGTTGTATTCGTGTGGAGCCTTCTCAGGCGCCTTTGTTCAGCTGATGATATTTCAAAATCCATTTCCGAAGATTCTCGGGACTGTTGGAGGGAGTTAGACCCACTTGGTATAGTTGCAGCCGCAGGTGGTGTGAAAGTGCCATCCCCATGCACTTAAGATGCTCCGGGACGGAAAGAATGCTCGCCAGAATACATCATTTCCCCCAGCCAGCTCCGACCCCGAGGGGTGAGGGTGGGGGGAGGTAATCTGGGAAAAACTCCTAGAGTGTGTTAGTTATTTAAAGTGTGCCTATAAATTATTTTTACGGGTGCAGTTTACTGTGGCCACTGACCCACTAGGGGCTAGGCTCTAGATGACCACGAATGGCCGGCCACAGTAACCAGGGGTGTGTGCCGCGATAGCAAATCTAAACGACGTTATGCAGAAGGAGAGCTCCTCCTGAAGAGATGTTGTTCACTCGCTGTCCTCGGCTCGAATGTTGAGAAGAATGCAGATTACCTTCAGCAAAGGTACAAGGATTTCAAGCCCAGAACAGAGGCCCAGGCCGACTCCGCAGTGCGCCCCCAATCACCGAGCCCCTCGGCCCCGATTGGCCGCGCACTGCGGAAGGCAGCGAAACAAAACTGAAGCAGTTTTGCTAGTCCACACCAAACAAAATGAATAAGAGCCCCAATAGCCAATGACACAATCAAATAATATACTAAACTAGTAATATAAAAAGGATATGATACCACCAATACGTAATGCACTCAAAAAGCGGGTATCGAAAATAACAGTACACAGAATATACACTAAATGAGGTGACACTAGAACAATAGAACAATTGATGATTGCCCTCAAGAAGGACAGACGATGCCCGATATAAAGGACTAATAACACAAAGTATCCTGACATGTAAGCACAAAATTCATGCCTGTCACTCCAAAAACTAAGTGACGGAAAAGATGATACCTATAGACCGTAGCAATTTTTCTGAGAAACACCATACATTATGGCGAATCAATGTGCAATACATGAAATGGAAGGTAATGGTCCGTCGACGGACATTTAAAGGACAGTTATGCTTATAAAGAGCCACTATTACAGGCAAGGACACTATCAAATAGTAATCCAACTAGCCATTATAAAACGAGATTACATAATCGATTCTCAATACATACGAGAAGCGGGTACCAACCAGAACACATACATAAGATACATAACATTAGGTAATACTAGAATAATTGATAATACAAAACACTTAAGAAAATAATTGGCTACAATATAGAAGTGACTACCTTTGTAAAAGGGGCGAGGGAAGAGGACCCCCATGAGAAACTGATTATCCTCAGGAGAGGACATTCAGAGCCCAATATATAATTGAGTAAGTACTAAGAGTAGCCAGGCATGAGCTACAAATGTAATGCCTGACACATCGAGAATGAAGTAACAACACACGTTTACCTACATAGCCCTAGGCCCCGACCTGTCATGCCCGGACCGCTCCGATGGCTGGTAAAACTATGTTAGGGAACATCCAGCGTTAGTGAGACAATAACTATCAACCAGAGGTGAGGTAAATACTGAAAAAGGATAAACCGGTTATAGTAAAAGGATAGAATTAAGTGAAGTGGCAAAAACTCCCTGAGAAAAGGCGCTGGAAGAGCGCGCGCCCCGGACCGACGAACGGACTGGTTTTCCGATCGGTCCGGGACAGCTTGAGGGTCAGCGCCAGTTTTCCTGCAAGGCAGGGACGGCTGTATAAATAGAGGCGGATTCTGCTCTGGACCAGCATTCTTGGAACAGCAGTCTCGGCGAGAGGTGGCCGCTCCGCACGACCCCCGCACGCACATCTGATGTATATATGAAAGATTGGTTGCAGCTGTATAGATGCTGCGATGCTGGGACTAGTGCGAGCCATCCCCCTTGCTCCGGATCTGTAAGAAGAAGTGATATTTAAGTTAAAAGATGAGCTTCTAGGCCAGCAACGCCCGGCCCGGGTACCTTTAGAGGGCTCGGGCGAGGTAATATTAGCAGCCAGGGACAGAATGTAATTATGGCCCAAGCCACTGGCGCCTCCTAGCTGTGTCTCCGGTAGAGGGGAGCAGTAGAGGCGTCAGGGTGTGGGGGGTTGAACTTTGTAGGTTAGCCAGGCCTTAAAGAGATTTATTACTGCAGTCAAAATGATAGCTGCCANCAGCTGATTCGCCTCCAGACCTGGTAGGTCACAGTGTCACCGCAGGGCTGGCAACACGCAGGACCACCGACTACTCTGAAGGATGTGGAGAGGGGGTGGCTACCCGCAAAGTTCTCTCCATCTTCACCCTCGTGGAGCTCCTGGCGTCAGAACGGACGAGGGAAGACGGAGTTGGAGTTGGCTGCCAGAATTGAGCCGTCCAGGTCCCGATGCACACTACAAGAAGCAGGATGGCCCTGCAATTGTAGCTGCTGTTAATATTACTGTGCAGACATATGCGCAGACATATTGACAGCAGTTATACCCCAAGGGTGCTTGCACCCACAGCCATTTTCTCTTCTAGAGCTCAATTCCCCTTTTTTAAAGCATGTTACCAAACCTGCGGTCTCCTTTTGCATGTTTTAATGCATGATAAGTTTGAACTTCTTTCCTGTCGAGAGGGTTTTTACCGTGTCTATGGGGGTTTTTTTCCCCTCTCCCTTCTTTAACTATAGCTTTGCTATAAGCCCCCTTAGGGATGTAGTCCATGGCCTAAGCTCGGCCATGGCTGCCAAATATCCCTCCTCGCTACGATGCACGCCTCCTTTGCATGAGATTCCCTGACCTTTAAGCATATGAGGTTCAACCTTGAGACGCATTAATCTCCTGTACCTACCGCGGGCCCAAATAACACATAGTTTTTAAAGTAGGTTAGGAAAAAAAAAACAAGGCAGGGACGGCTGTATAAATAGAGGCGGATTCTGCTCTGGACCAGCATTCCTGGAACAGCAGTCTCGGCGCGAGGAGGCCGCTCGCACGCGCATTTGATGTATATATGAAAGATTGGTTGCAGCTGTATAGATGCTGCGATGCTGGGACGAGTGCGAGCCATCCCCCTTGCTCCGGACCTGTAAGAAGAAGTGATATTTAAGTTAGAAGAGGAGCTTCTAGGCCAGCAACGCCCGGTCCGGGTACCTTTAGAGGGCTCGGGCGAGGTAATATTAACAGCCAGGGACAGAATGTAATTATGGCCCAAGCCACTGGCGCCTCCTAGCTGTGTCTCCGGTAGAGGGGAGCAGTAGAGGCGTCAGCGTGTGGGGGGTTGAACTTTGTAGGTTAGCCAGGCCTTAAAGAGATTTATTACTGCAGTCGAAATGATAGCTGCCATTTGCTTCAG
>NQII01006371.1:19684-30882 GCA_002778355.1 Clitarchus hookeri
GAGCCGAATGAACGATAGGGAGGTGATAGGATGTGAAATTAATATAGAGAAACGCGAAACGCCGGCAATTCAGGAAGCACAGGTGATTAAAGTGACAGAGTCACAACAGAATTAAATAGTACTTGTCAAACTAAAGTAACTAGCGAGATATCACGATAGCTGATGGCTTAGATAAGTATTCCGAAAGCCATTAGTACCAACAGCAAAAATAATATTCCCACAATCAGTACAGAATGAAAGTCTAGGCGAAAATCCAACTACATTGTTCGCCCGAAAAGGGTAAAAATGCCGGGTAAATTAATTCCGGTATCATACTATGGGCGGGGAATACAGAAGGATACAGGAATATATGGAAACGGAATAAGTCCGCGCCTAGTTAGCGCGAATTATTGTTACATGCAGTCCTACTCGAATCGCCAGCAATTAGAGGCAGTCACTAAATGTCATCCTTAGGGGGAGAATAACTATCCAGGACTGAGCCGCGAACAAGAGAAACCGAGAAGGGACTATCGAAAAAGAAAGGGAAAGTTGTTGAAACCGCTCGATAATTTCGCGAACGGCAATGAATTATGCTAGACAGGTAACGCCGCGTGCAGATTCAATGCCGTATTGAAATAGATGTTTACAATTAATATTTCAATTTAGTACATGTAGATGATTAGTCATCATTACCGGAAATATTTGGGGAAGTAGAAGTGGGGGGGAAATGGAATATGACACAATTATGTCACATTTGAACTGAAGTACTCAGCAAAATTAATTGCAAATTACTATAAAGTAGGTGGGGACTCCAATGCTCGCTTCCAGTCATGTAATGACTGCTCTCTGTTTAATGAAGTCATTAATAGGTTCACGTCCGGCAGTAGATAGGGGACCAATGCTATGTCCCACAAATGTCCGGACCTCGCCCAGATGGTAATTCATGGTGAGTTAAATTATACTTGCTCGGTACAATAATTACAGGGATTATAACGCATATCAATCTGAGTCACACAATCTGTAGATGAAATGATAGGGAATTTAGCATGAAGCAATTCACAATTAGCAAACAACAATAAAGACATAACTAATGAATGCTGTGAGACTCGAAAGGGGAAAATCTATAAATCTGAAGGTCCAAGTGAATTGTTGAGGAAATAAAGTACGAGGAGGGTATTATACTACGACCATACCTCGGTAATTACATTACGGAAACGGATAATCCGACTAGAGCACAGAAAGATGTGTTTTATTCGGACGTTAATTGACTAAGGCGGGCGTGCCAAAGCATTGTCCCGGATACGGCGATGGGGATACGGCAAGGTGGGGTCGTAATCGCCTATTGTGCCTACCAAAGGATTGGGGTGTCGAGTAAGAAATCGGAAAAATCGATCGGCTCGCCGGTAAAGGAGATCGGTAAATGGTTTCTGGCCAGAGCGTTCTAAAAGGACGGGCAGAGGGGTCCAGAGGAGACATCCTAGGCGCAGGGCGAGCCTGTAGAACGTCGAGAGGGGGCGAAGGGCGGTAGGGGTGGCGTGAACCCAAGCCGGGGCTCCATACAACAGGATACTAATGGTATAGGCATGGAGAAGTATAACTTTGGTGAGGCGAAATCTCGGTGATGTGACGGGAGCAAAAGGTTACCGCCGTGTCATCCGCGTACATGGTGAGTTCACAAGAAAGAGGGATAGGTATATCGGACGTAAATAGGGAAAAAAGGATAGGAGAGAGAATGGCCCCTTGCGGGACCCCAGCTGAGATAGGGTGAGACTGCGATAAAACAGATAGGACACGAACTTGAAATGTACGACTTGATAGATAATTAAATAAGATGTGAATGAGGGCAGGAGGAAAGCCCAGATAAGTCAACTTCATGAGAAGCGCGTAGTGGTTGACTGTATCAAATGCCTTCGAGAGGTCCAGGAGGACCAAGCCGGTGTGTCGAAATGATGCGAAACCTGACGTGATTTGGTCGACGACACGGGCCACCGCATGTTGTGCAGAAAGCCCGCGGCGGAAACCAAACTGAAATGTAGGAAGGGAACCGAACGGGGTGAGATGACGGTCCAGACGGGAAAGTAATATATGTTCGGCCACTTTAGAAAAAACTGATAAGAGACTAATAGGGCGATAACTGGTAGTGAGATGAGCAGGAGTACGTGGCTTGAGAAGCGGGATTAATATCGCAGTCTTCCAAGAAGATGGGAAATAGCCAGTAAGAAGGATAGCGTTTACCAGACGAGTCAAGTAAACGATACCTTTTTGCGGAAGTGAGTACACCAGGCGTGGATGAACACAGTTTTCTCTTGGCAGTACATGGCAGACGCCGAAGCAGAATCAGCAGCCCCCCCCCCTCTTCGAGAAAAAGGCAGGGCGGTCCCAAGGAAGCAGCGAGCCAGGCCCGCACACACCAGAAATGGCGAGCTCCCCATCCGAGTGCTACAGAATTAGGCAGGGATGCTGTCTGCAATATATACAGGGGATGGACAAAATAATATGAACACCATACAATATAGTAAAATTTGTTGCATGTTGGCAATCCTGCTTCCATGTAAATAATGTGATGCCTATGTATTGCACAGTTTACGTGCCAAATCTTGTAGGTTATATTTCAGTGTATTATACCCTTTGTTCCACGACAGTTAAAACAAGCTATCGGTGAAATGGGTGATCTCTCAGACTTCGAAAGAGGGAAATCGTTGGTGCTTGGTTAGCGTAGCGTCTGTGACGAAAACAGCTGAATTGTTTAACGTTTCACGAGCGACAGTAACCACGGTAATGACAGCATACACAAAACATGGTAAAACATCATCTGCAAAGAGGAATAGCGGGTGACACCCAAAGTTAACTGACAGAGACCGACGAACATTAAAAAGAATTGTGGCCAGACAACATAAAACTACTGTGGCAGAAGTGACAGCAGAATTCAACACTCACTTGAGTAATACTGTTTCGACAAAAACGTATGGCGGGAACCCCACATAGCTAACATTCATGGTAGGGCTGCAATTGCGAAACTCTTTATAACTGAAGCCAACGCTAAGCTGCGAAAGAAGTGGTGCCACGATCATAAAACCTGGACACTTGTTGATTGGAAGAATGTGGTATGGTCCGATGAATCATCATTTACATTGTTTCCTACAAACAGCCGGGTTTATGTACGGAGAACCCCAAAAGAAGCGTACGATACGGACTGCCTGCTTTCTACAGTCAAGCATGGGGGAGGTTCCGTTAAGATTTGGGCGGCTATATCGTGGTATTCGGCTTGTCCTCTCATTCTCATCACTGGCCGGATTACTGTGAATAAATATCTCTACATCCTCAATGATAAAGTTCTTACTGTGACTAGCATATTGCTGCCAAACACTGTCATATTCCAAGATGATAATGCGCCCATACACACATCCAAAAATGTTCAGCCTTGGTTTGAGGAGCATCAGAATATCATCAAACATCTTCCCTGGCCAGACCTCAACATAATTGAACTGTTATGGGGAGTTTTATAGAGCAGAGAGTGAGGAGCAGATTTCCATCTCCAACATCATTGAAGCAATTGGCGGATGTTTTGGTACAAGAATGGGACAACATTCCATTGGAAACTATTCAGACACTCTACGAACCTATTCCGAGAATAATTGCAGCTGTTCTAAAAGCAAATAGTGGCCCAACACCTTATAAATAAATAAATATTGTGTATACGTCAGGTGTTCATATTCTTTTGTCCATCCCCTGTACATAAAACACTGTGCACATGTATCCATTCACACTATCCAGTCACACGATTTTTAAAATTTTTATTTAGTTTTTTATTTTATTTATTTTGTTTTTTATTTCATTCATACATCTCTTTGCACATACACATACATACAAACATTGAGTCATCAGGTTGGTTCAATATAATAAAGTGAATAATCGAAATATGGTAGTAATTAAATTGACATGAATTGAAGAATATAATATTAAAGAAGATATAAAATAATAAATATAGATATATGGCCAATATGGCACACTGCTTACTTTTAAGAGTACTTAATATAAAAATTATACAAATCATATCAATAAAGTGCTGGGGGGAGGATGAAATGTTTTCTGCCTTTTGTGTCTCCACACTAGCCTTTCGTCGTAGTCCATCAAATCACGAACCAGAGGGTTTTCTACATTCGGGATTGTCTTGTAGAGTTCTGTGGCCAGCTTCCGCACATGGTGTTCAAAGCTCTCCACTTTGAGCTCTTTGTGAAGCTGGTCATTCCTTGTGTACCTGGGAGCATTCGTGACTATACGAAAGATTCTGCTCTGGAAGCGCTAAAAATTTCTGGAGGCGACAGCTAGTTGCTGTCCCCAAGACGGATGAGGCATAAGCGAGGATGGGGCGAATGGGTGAATGATAAATGATAACACAATTTCTGATGCGGAGTGAACTATAGCGATGGAGAAGTAGAAACAGCTACCTAAGCCGGGAATTGACCTTGGCAAGCTGTGTATGAATGTGGTGCTTCCAGAGCAGCCTTGTATTCATTATCTCACCCAGGTACTTGACCTTGTTGCGGTTCTCTATTTGCTGACCACAGAACTGTAGTCTCGTCGTCGGGTTTAGTGGTCGGGTGCTGAATGCAATGGCTTCAGTCTTGGCTGCATTGGCTTTGATGCGCCACTTTGCTAGCCAGGGCTCAATGTCGTCCAGGGCAGCCTGTACATGGCTGATGGCCCGGTCTGTGTTCATCGACGACGTAAAGATGTTGGTGTCGTCCGCATAACATCCGATGCGAGCCTCTCCAGCTCGCGGCATGTCTTTAATGTAAAAGTTGAACACAGCCGGGCCCAATGTGCTGCCCTGGGGAACTCCTTCTTTCACCTGGCAAACTGTGGATGTTTCACCTACGAGACTGACATGAAATGTACGAGATGTCAGATACGACGATATGAAGCGAACGAGATAGGGAGGAAAGTTGTGCTCATGATTCTTGAAAAGCAGACCACTGTGATAGACCCTGTCGAACACCTTTTCTATGTTTAGAAGGGCGACGACAGTGTGATAGTGGTATTGTATGGATTTCGTGACTTCCATAGTGAGCCGGGTGAGTTGGTGAACTGTAGTGTGGCAACACCGGAACTCAAACTGTTCGTCACGAAATATGTGGTGAAACGAAATGTGTTCTAACACCATTCCATTCACCATTCTCTCCAGAAGTTTTGAGAGAGTGGAGAGCAGACTGATGGGGCGATAGCTGGTGGGAAGTGAAGGTGATTTACCGAGCTTTACGAAAGTCACCACCCTGGCCTGCTTCCATCTATCTGGAAAATGATGTCTGTGTATGAGTGAATAGAACTGGGCTAGGATACATATGAAGTCAAATTGAAGATGCTTGATGATTATGTACTGGATTTGATCCTCTCCTGTTGCGGTGCGTGGATTTCATGGCTGTCTTCAGCTCGGCAGAAGTTACATCCATGGTTTACTCGGGGTTTTCCACACCTAATACGTGTGCCAGGGTTAGCACTAAGGTGGTCTCGTGCTCCTCATCACTATCATCGTCGTAAGGGCGGAAGGTTTCTTCGAGAGCCCCGGATAACACATTTGCCGTGTAGGCAATTCCCGTTTGCAAGCGTGATTGGCGGGATAGTCGAGTAGTTACAAGTCAGGTGTCGCGTCATTTTCCACAGAGAGTTGTCCGCGACTTCGAGAGCAGCCACATTGGTGTCCCACTGTTGCACCCTGAAATCGCTGACCAGCGCCTGCACTGTGTCCTGTGCATGTCGGTACTACTCTCTGTGGAAAAGGTCTCGTGTTCGTTGCCACAGCCTCTTGTATCTGTTTCTGTATGTAATAACTTGTTTAATGTGTGGTGGAAACTGTGTATTTGAGTTTGTAGGTGTGACTGCCGGGATGTGGTGTTTAGCTGTAGTTAAAGTGGTTTACTCTATTATTTCGGTGTTATCTATGTGTTCCGGTGTGTTTATTGCTTCTATTGTGTGTTGTAGTGTGGCAGCCTTCTGTATAAGTGTATCTTGATATGAAGCCCAGTCGGCTTTCTTATAGTTGAATTTATGTATGTGTGGTGCACGTTGAGGGCGTAATGAGTAGTGAATGCCCATGAAGAGAGGAATGTGTTCGCTGGAAAGTGCTGTTTCGGTGTACATTCTGTAATGGAAATTATTTACCTTGTTCAAGGATAATTTCCAGTACATCCGGTTCATGATGTGAGTGGTCTTGGATTAATGTTGGTGTTTTTGTTGCATCTACAATATACATTGAAAAACAAAAAAAACTGGTACACCTGCCTAATATCGTGTACGGCCCCTGCGAGCACGCAGAAGTGCCACAAGACGACGTGGCATGGTCTCGACTAATGTCTGAAGGTATGCATTAGACAATTCACACCATGAATCCTTCAGGGCAGCACACAAATCCATAGCAGTGCGAGGCGGTTGAGTTCGCCTTTGAACATAACGTTGCAAGGAATCCCAGATATGCTCAATAGAATTCATGTCTGGTGATTTAAGAGGCCAAGGGAAGTGTCTAAAGTCAGAAGAGTGTTCCTGGAGCTACTCGATAGCAACTCTCGATGCATGGTTTGTCGCATTGTCCTGCTGGAATTGTCCACGTCCATCAGAATGAGCAATGGACATGAATGGGCGCAGGTGATCGGACAGGATACTTACATATCTGTCACCTGCCAGACTCGTATCTAGACCAATCAGGGGTCCAATTTCATGCAAACTGCACATGCCCCATATCATGACAGAGCCTCCACCAGCTTGAACAGCCACCTGTTGACATGTAGGGTCCATGGATTCATGAGGATGTCTCCATACCCGTACATGTCCATCCGCCCGATACAATTGGAAACGAGACTTGTCAGACCAGCGATGGGTTTCTAGTCATCAACAGTCCAATGGCGGTGTTGGCGGGCCCATGCGAGGCGTAAAACTTTGTGTCGTGCAGTCAACAACGGTACACGAGTGGGCCTAATGCTCCGAAAGCCCATATCAATGATGATCCGTTGAATAGTTCGCACGCTGGCACTTGTCGATGCCTCAGCAATGAAATCTGCCCCAATTTGAGAAAGGGTTGCACATCTGTCACGTTTAATGTTTCTCGTCAGTCGTCGTTTGTCCCGTTCGTTCACGATCTTTTTCCGGCCTCAGCGATGTCGAAGATTTGATGTTTTACCGTTTTCCCGATATTTATGGTACACTCGTGAAATGGTCGTATGCGAAAATCCAAATTTTTTCGCTACCTTGGAGATGCTATGTCACATCTCTTGTGCGCCGACTATAACACCACGTTCAAACTCACTTAAATCTTGATAACCTTCCAATGTAGCAGCAGTAACCGATGTAGCATCTTTACTAGAGGCTTGTTTTCTTATATAGGCTCTGGCGATCGCATCGCCTTACTCTGATTTGTTCCGTACCTCTGCTATTTGTATACGCATGCCTATACCAGTTTTTTTTTTTTTGGCTCTCCAGTGTGTGTATAGTGTGTGCTGGCGTTTCTGTGCAGTATTCTGCCATGAGTGTTGACTTTAGCGAAGTGCCAGTCTGGATGTTTGGCGTTCAAGTCGCCTGCTATAAGCACTCTTGGATATACTTGTAATAACATGTCTTGTTTGTTTGTTTTAATAGTTGTTTATTTACAAATTTGACCCTTTACAATAAATAATAACAGGAACATTGAGACAGAGTACATGCATGCCAACTCATATTTGAAGCTCTTCTACAGTACAGACTGCGTTTGGAACCATAACTGGAAAAATAAAGTAACAAACATTAGTAAAGTGAACTGGGGAAAAATTCTCCAAAACCCCAAAATGACAATTACTGTATAAATTTTAGTTTTTAAATTTTTAAAGACATGGAAACAAGTAAAGAACTAACAGGAAGTAGCAGTAAAGAATTTAAGTAATGAAGTGGCGGGCAAGGCGCCCACAACCATAGGTGTTGAAAATTAAGTGGTATGTGGTAAGCGTGTCGTGGCGGGCAAGGCGCCCACAACCATAAGGACTAATTTCGTGTGTACACATGTAAATAAAAGCATATAGTAGAACTGAAATAATAAAGGTTAATGAGGGAACAGACATGGGAAACACGAAATGAATGTTCATCGCGCCCAGGATAGAGGTCCAGGCCGACTCCGCAGTGCGCCCCCAATCACAGAGCCTCTGGCCCCGATTGGCCGCGCACCGCAGAGGGACCCGGGACAAAACTAGGCGAAACAAATTTGTCAGTGCCACAATTCGCACCATCAACACCGAGCTCCCAAGGAACAGTTACATAACCCAAACGGTAAAATGAATTAGAATTAGTAAATACTAAGTAACACTCTTGAAAACGATACNCAAGGAACAGTTACATAACCCAAACGGTAAAATGAATTAGAATTAGTAAATACTAAGTAACACTCTTGAAAACGATACAGAAACACACACTATATTAGGAGGAAACAGGCCTAGGAATTATGTGAGCAATGAAAGGACATAAGATACGAGTGTTTCAGGGCGCAGAATGCGCCAACAAAACCGCATACTCAACGCACAAATACATGCCTGAAACTGGAAAGGGAATAATAATAACTGAATAGTAAGTAATAGAAAGTGAATTGTTTTTTTTTTTTNATACATGCCTGAAACTGGAAAGGGAATAATAATAACTGAATAGTAAGTAATAGAAAGTGAATTGTTTTTTTTTTTGTTTTTTGTTTTATTTCTAACTATTCTACTTGTTAGCCATCCCGTTAAACACTGGCCTCAGTTATTAAAGTTACGTTACGTTAATGTATGCAAGAAAGTTATTAAGAAAGTTATTAATTATGGCCATGGCTTGTATGTTACTGTGTAAGGTTTTTAATTAAGCTAAACTAATATGATTATTAAACTTAACTTAGGGAAATTTGGAAATCTTTATTGGTATTGAGGGACTTGAGTTTGGATTTTATTTCGGGGAAAAAGGGGAGTACCCCCTGTAAAAAAACCCCTATTGTATTGGCGTTTTATTTATTTTAATTGGAGTCGCTGAGGGCGCATATTGTCTCCAATATTATGGAGACACGTTCTGCTGGAGAGTTTGCGGATTGGAGTTTGACATTTGCGGCTCTGATGTGGGGTAACACTGGTTGGAGGAAGTCCATAAATGTCCGTATCTCCGCAATGGCTGCGAAGAGTTCTGTGCGGTTCTGGTGGACTTGGTTGTGTGGTGGTAGAGGTTGATGTGGTGGTGCGTCATTCCTTGAGTTAAAAATTTGCCTGTGGGCGATGAGGTGTTGAGGTGTCGGGGCTTGAGACTTGCGAGGCTTTGGGGGTTTAGGTGCGACGATTTTGTAAGGTCTCTGCTGCTGGTGGATGGTTGTTGTGGGAGTTGGAGCTGTGGTTGGTCCTTTCGGTGGCAGGGGAAAATTTCTGTCTGTGGTTGCTGGTGGTGGTGGTGGAGAGGGTTTCCACGGCGACAAAATTTCGTTCCTGGACTTGATGAGTTCTATGTGTCGTTGTTTTATGGGGCATTCCTTCGTACCTCTTTCGTGGCTCTCAGCGCAGTTGGGACATGTTGCTGGTGTTGCTGTGTTTGTGCATTCTGTTGTGTTGTGCTCTCCTGAGCAGTGGTTGCATTTAGANTGGGACATGTTGCTGGTGTTGCTGTGTTTGTGCATTCTGTTGTGTTGTGCTCTCCTGAGCAGTGGTTGCATTTAGGGGTTCTGTGGCACTGGGAGGTGACATGTCCGTAGCAACAGCAGGTACGGCATCGTTTGGGTGTTGTCTGTTGGTAGTCGTGGACTTTGATGATGAAGTGTAGGATGTGCTGGACACTCCGCATCTGTTTCTCCTGCGCTGGGCTGGGGAGAATAACCAGGATGGGAGGCGAGTAATATTGTGGGCGCTCGATGGTCGGGTCGCCCATGATTCTAATTTCTTTGGTTGTTATTCCTTGTTGTTCTAGATCATCCTTAATTTCTGTTGCTTGGGTGTCCGCTGGTAGACCGCGTATGACGAGGCGGACTTCTCTGTTAACGTTCGGGGGATTTTAGGTATAAGGTTCCATGCCCATGACGATGAGGTTTTGCAGGAGCGTTGCGTGTGTTTTTTGAGAGTCAGGGTAAAACCTCATGCGGCTGCCCTGTTGTAGGATTTTGAAATGTCCGCATCGTTTCTGGAGAGTGGCGATTTGGGCTGCTGGATTTTTGCCGAGGCTTCCTCTGCAATAGATAGGCGACACTGCCTGATTTTGGTCTCTGTGGAGTGGTGTTGTTGTTGAGGTTGTTGGTTGTTGTTTCACTGCGCTGTTCGGCTGTTTCTGCGTGTGGAGCCTCTTGCTCACACTGGAAATTTTGGAGGCACTTGACGATGTTGATTTATTCCGTTTGCGCCCATGGTGGACTGTTGTGAAAGTTTGATTGTGTTGTTGGGCGTCTTCTTCTGTTTCTGTATCAGGCTCTTGGTCGGACTCCTCCATTGATGTGTAGGAATGCTCTGATTCAACATCTACGAAGGAGAGTGAGTCTGAGCGCAGTTGATGTTCGTCTGCTATGTCCATTAGCTGTTCTTGGATTCTTTTCTGTGATTTGGAGTTTTATTCTGGCTTCCTGGTAGTTGTGCTTTGTTCCACAATGGTGGCTTTATTTGGAGAGTTGGCATGGGTTTTTTCTGCTCGTTTGCTTTCCTTGTTCCTGATTTCCCTTAGCTGGAGGGAGCGATCTGTTATGGTGTTGTTCGGGTCCGCCATGTTGTGCATCCGATCGATGATGGCTTGTCTTGCTGATCCTGTGAGGCCTTCTTTGCTAAGTTGGTGTTTGAGTTGCTTGAATTCTTCCATTTTGGAGAAAGCTGGAGGTTTAGGATAGCGAAATAAATCGTTTATCCACACGGAACACTATTATATGAAAAAACACTGTTTGAGTTGTTATGTACAAGTTAAAAAAGAAAATCACTCTTAAAAATAAGAAATCACTGTTTAGAAAATAAAATCACTGTTTAGGTCACTGTTACTCGATAACAGTGACTCTAGGCAATGGCTGGTACCAAGCCTGGGCCCTCTGACCCCCTTCCTCTACCGGAAGCGGGGCTAGGAGTAGAGACCCAGGTGGATTTAGTGCTCTGCGAGAGCTGGCTTTACACACGAAAACTGCACTCGTAATTCCTGCGAGGATCGCCGATACTCTGCTCCACGAGGCGTCACTGAGCCTTGCCCGCTTTCTTAGCGGCCTTTTTTTTTTTTTTTTTTTTTTTTTT
>NQII01006371.1:33883-45793 GCA_002778355.1 Clitarchus hookeri
GAATTCTTCCATTTCACTATTAATTCAAGAGTTGTGGAATATCGAAGTTAATCGTTTATTCGATTGAACACTATTTTAAATGAAAAACACTGGTTGAGATTTTATGTACAAGTTAAAAACAAGAGTCACTGATGAAAATAAAAAATCACTGTTTAAAATACAAAAATCACTGTTTAGAAAAATAAAATCACTGTTTAGGTCACTGTTACTCGGTAACAGTGACTCTAGGCAATGGCTGGTACCAAGCCTGGGCCCTCTGACCCCCTTCCTCTACCGGAAGCGGGGCTAGGAGTAGAGACCCAGGAGGATTTTGGTGCTCTGCGAGAGCTGGCTTTAAACGAAAACCGCACTCGTGATTCCCTCGAAGATCGGCGCTAGTCTGCTCCACGAGGCGTCACTGAGCCTTGCCCGCTTTCTTAGCGGCCTTCCCACTTGTTTTATGAAATTGGACGTTGGTAACATGAAAATCAATGACAGCGTGCGGCAGCTCGCCCAGGGGTAGGGGCCCACGCCGATTCCGCAGTGCGCTACCAATCACAGAGCCCCTTTGCTCCGATTGGCCGCGCACCGCGGAAGGCCCCGGGACAAAACCAACTGAAAGAAAATTATAATGCACCCGAAGAAAACTGAACATCCAACAATTAAACACACAACCCCAAGCTGGAAGTGAACATTACACATCAAAAAATACAATGGACCACGCCCAGCACTCACTAGTAGGCACAAAGTGACACGTCGGCCAAGGAATACTTACACTGAACTATAAATAATAAATAATAAAGGGGACGGATGTGAGAAAATACAAGGACAAACAGAAATATACACAATATAAGCAATACACTAGACACACGTGAAAGCGGGAACCGAAAACACGGGCTAAAAACATAGAATATAAGGCAGTGTGAAAAGTGAAAGCAACAATTACATATATATAAGTAAATAGACCCAAATCTGGAAATTACAAACAACGACTGAACATAAAAGGGCACTAATAGCGGGTCAAGTGAGGGAGCCATTCGGCCCGTACATTAAGGTCGAAACCGAAGTTTGCAGGAGGAAAGAACAGGTACGGTCTGATACTATGACAGCCGCATAGACAACGCACTAGGAACATTGCCACAAATGCATACACTTGACAATAAGCAAGCATGAGGCCCCAACGAGAGGGACCGTACAATATTAATGACTGAATAAAGAATATACACAAGAAAAGGCGCAGACAACACACCTTAGACATAAATATACGACCAAGGAGAGGGCCCCAGGCCCTAACCCGGCAATTTCTGGCCGCTCAAAAGGCCGTAAAACCCGCAGAGGGGAACATCCGCCAATGATGAGGCAAAAACAGGTTAGTTGAGAACCGAAAAATTAAAGGGCAGTTAATTGAAAAGGAAAGTACCCCAGAAAATGAGAAAAACGCCTACAGGAAAGGCACAGTGATAGCACGCGCCCCGGCCCGACACGCTGCCTGGTTTTCCTGTCGGTCCGGGACGGCGCGAGGCTCATGACCAGTTTTCCTGCAAGGCAGGGNGCCCCCTAATATATTAGCGATTAGCGATTAGCGAAGGCAGGGACAGCCACATAAATAGGAGAGGCTGCACCCCAAGACCAGCAGTCACGGTGCAAGGAGGCCGCTCCGCACAACCCCCGCTCGCACACCTGGAACATTAAAGAAAGTTTATAGCTGGAAGGTTGCCGTGACGCTGGGGCGAGTGCGAGCCAACCCCCTCGCACCGGACCTGCAAGAAGAAGTAAACCTTTAGTTAGAAGAGGAGCTGCTAGGCCTGCAACGCCCGGCCCGGGCACCTGTAGAGGGCCTGGGTGAGGTAACATTAACAGCCAGGGATAGCTTGCTAATGATGGCCCAAGCCACTGGCGCCTCCTAGCTGTGTCTCCGGTAGAGGGGAGCAGTAGAGGCGCCAGCGTGTGGGGGGCCGAACTTGATAGGTTAGCCAGGCCTTGACATCTAGTACAGCTGATAACGGCAATGGCAGGCGCCATTCGCTGCAGGGGAGGGAGAGCCGATAGGAACGGAGGGAAATAATAATAATAAATCACTCGCTCAGATCGAGAACAGGGCAGAGCACGGAAATCCGCAGACCCGGTAGAGAAATATACAGCACATGACCAATTAGTAATTGCCAAACAAGGACAGTAGAGCAGCTAACAACTCCGATTAATAGCCCAAAAGAAAAATATCGTAAAATTTAGAAAGAAAGGAAATGAAAATTAAACATTTGAGAAATTGAAAGTTAAAATTTGAACCACTGACTATAAAAGCAGTCCCCGCACACAATCGGTAGAACTCAAAAGGATACAAGGCGAGAAACGCGCCGACATTTGGAAAGCCGGCGACGAACATTCGAAGTGCAGAAGATAATTAAGTCTGTTAGGAAATTCGCATAACCCCAATATTTGAATACGAGGGATAGAAAGGGTGGTAAACACGAGGGACTTGAGTAATCCGGAAGTATTGAATTTAAGAATAACCCCGAGTAAGATTCCAAAAAAAAAATTTGTAAGAAATTTAAAAAAAAAAATTAAAATTTGAAAAAATAAAAATTTTGAATCGCCGACTAGAAAAGCAATCCCTTCACACAACCATATAGTACGTAAAGGATACAAGGCGAAAAGCGGACCGACATTAGGAAAGCCGGCAATAAACATGGATGGAAATCAAATAAATAAATAAAATAAATAAAGTAGTTGTAATAAATAAATAAATAAATAGGCGGGTAGGAGACCGCCAGAACCCGAAACATCGTTCAATAGGGATAGATATGGATCGTAAAAACATGGGACTAGTAGCCCGGCATAATGTAATTTAATGGAGAGTCGCGGGGGGCGGGGGGCGGTGGTTACAATACCCGTCAAGCAGGAGAGAAATAGGTGAGGGGGGGGAGAACAACTCAGATATGCAGTCCTGAGGCCAGAACGGGCACAGGACAAAAATACTAGATAGGCCACACCACAAAAAAAAAGGGAAGGATTATGTAGTGGAACGGAGAGTGTAAGGAAACGTGTCGACTACACAACGGAAATAGCTAAGGACAAAATACTATACAGTCCACTTCACAAAAACCTGGAAGGGTTATGTATAGGGACTGGGGGTGTAAAGATACGCATCAACGACATGGAGGCGCCGGCCATGTCAAACCGGAAACAGACTGGAACAAACCGAGATAGAAACTATATAAACACCTAAAATGAACTAATACCGAAAAGGTTACCGCCTTAAGGGCACACAGTTCATGAACGTGCATAGGCTATTGAAGTATATATTCGCCTGCTCCACCGGCGAAGTGGCCCGGTGGAGGGACAAGGAAGCTTCTAAAAAGAAGCGAAGCCAATGGAGCTTGTTTAGACGAGTTAGCGCAGTGAATAGGTCAAAAAATGGCTGGTACGGTATACCGTCCTGAGATCCTGGTGCCGCACCCTGCAAAGGGGAAGCGACGGGTGGAACAGGAAACTGGTGTTGCGGAAAATTAGGTGGTGCCTGCGTGTACGCAGGCGGAGTAGGCCGCACATGAAAAGAGTCCGGGGGCGGTGCCTCCGGCACAGCTTGACGGGGAGGGGGGGAGGCAGAAACCGCAGCGATCGAGGCATCAGGAAATAAGCGCTCATCGGTCTGCATATAGGTATTGGAAGGGGCAGACGAGCCAGACAAATTGCGCCTTCGCGGCGGCGGAACAGTACGAGGATCAACCCTCGGTTGAATGGGGTATGTCAGCGGGCCGGCCGCCACCGTATGACGGCAGGCCGGTCGGCACCGCTGACTGAGGTAGAATGGGATACGACGGTGTGGCTGCCGGCACCGCCGACCGAGAAGCCCGCAAACCAGGAAAATCCTGAAAAGAGGAAGTGGGAGGCGTTGCCTGCAGCGTTTCCGCTGGCAAACGTGCTCCGGGAGAGGAGAAACGAGCCCTGGACTCTAAATATTTTAGGTAGTTTGGACAAATACGTGCATTATGCGGGGTGTTCCCCCCCCCCCACAGTTGCAACAGACGACCGGTTCGTCAGGTGTCTTTGGGCACTCGCCCCACACATGCGAACCAGCACACTGCAAGCAGCGTGACGGGCGGCCACACTCTGAGTTGACATGCCCCCAACCCTGGCAATTAAAACATTGAACTGGTCTCCCACTGCCTCTGTAATCTTCAAAATGAATTACCACTCTGGCGAGATAGCGGAGCTGACACACCTGTTGCAGCGTCTGCAAGGTCTCGTATACCACTATGAACTTATTTATGGGTCGTGATGCAATCCCCCCAGTTGACAGTTGCCGCACGTGGACCGGGGGATACCCCAGGTCCGTCAACTCCGCCTCTACCATGGCTGCGTCTTTCGCGGCTGGCAGCACCAGCACAGTCCGCGGCTGACACTCCTGGGCAACCGGATATGTGTGGTATGGTACCGGGGCTTCCCCCGCACATAATCCACCGTAAAGGACCCCTTCAGGTCGCGACGAAGGTCTCTGTTGGCCTGTAGGACATTCGGGGGTAACCCGGAATCCACCAGGATGGGCGGAATACGGCGCACCGAAGGCTGACTGGGTGCGGTAGGAACCTTATAATGTGGGTGGCCTACAGGTAGGCGTGGTTCGCCCTTCCGGAGCTGTCTTTGTAGTGAAGTAGATGTGGTCGAAGGTGGAGCTGAAGGCGCCTGAAAAACTGGATGTGGGGCGGGCGATGATGCCCCAACTAACGATGCCACAGCACTTGAAGAGGAAGCCGAAGGCCCCTGAATAACTGGATGTGTGGCGGGCAATGAAGCCCCACCGGACGACACCGCAGCATGTGCTAGGGCCGCGACTGACACGGCGGAAGGTGACGCGAGTGGAGGCGTAGAATGGGCCAAGACGCTGCAAGTTGGCGCTGCGAGCGTCGAATACACCGTAGTGGTCGAGGCCGCAGTAACTGTTGCAATGTGTCCCATGAGGCGAGTCGCCGTTCGGACGGTAGATACCAAGTCTAACTGGGCCGCCTGAGAGCGGGAAACAGAAACCCTGGGAGTGTGAGCCAGTAACTCTAACAAGCGAGCCTCCGAATCCGTGACCCGTAGAGGGTGGGAGGACAAGCCGGTATCGGGCCCGCTGTCTGCTCTGTCGGAATGCACGTGGCGTGGTTCCGGTTCACGGCCTGCCGTGTCATGACGCATGTGCGAGGTACGACCCTGGTCAGAGGCGTTAGATGGAGCATCGTCACTGTAACCACACTGTGGCTTCTTGTCACGTTTGCGAGAACACCGTTGCGGTTTGGAAGTTAATTGACTTGAATGTAACCTGCATTCCCTTGCTTTCTTGATGTCCGTACGGACGGCGTCGCGGGCACTGGAAGAGATGCCGCCTGTGTCGTCAACATGAAGCTTACGAAAAAGTTTTTTCGTTATAAGGGCTTTCGCGCCTTCCTTACTGTATGCAGTGTTGCCCGATGGCGGCACGGGTTCGTCATCTGACACTTTTCCCGAAGTGTCTGATTCAGATAGTACATGGACGTCGCATTCGGGTGAAACCCGTGGCGTAGGCAGCTGGCCGCTAACGTCCATGACTAGGGCGTCACTATCACCGGAAAGTTCACTGGCCATGATATAGTCCGACATAGATAGCGCACGAACCGGAAAACTGACGGATGCTGGCCATGGCCAGTGCGAGGAGGCTACACGCAATTAACACGGAACATACTGCGACGCCACCCGAACACCGCGCAGATGCCCAGAAACAAAGAGAGTCAAAGTTCCGTAAAACACACATAATGGCGTACTCGGTAGAACCTAAGCGCACACGTCGCACCCACCAAACATGAAATGGCTCATGGAATAAAGTTTGCCGAGGAAGAGTCCATCCGGCAATCACCTAAACACACGCAGTAGATAGACCACGAGGGTCCCACCTTACCTCCAACTTACAGGACGAGTCGCAGAGTACGTCCGAGCGACCTGCAAACCAACGAGAAAGTGTCTATTTTGCTTATATCTAGTGGTGTCGATAGGGGGGGGGATGTATGCAACTATGATTGTTATTGGATGACTGTGAATGAAAATGTCAATGGCTCTGTCTTCTGTGTGTTGGAACTGTGGAAGTGGGTGGGTGTGATGGCGAATGGAGCGTGAATGAGAATGGCAACACCCTCTCCTTGTATATTTCTGTCTTGTATGTAAATATTGTAATCTGGAATTCTGTGTTTTTTATTTGGTTGAATATGTGTTTCTGTGATGATTGCAATGTGTGTGTATGTGTGCGACTTGCATGTATGCAGACAATTCGTGTTTTTTGTATGCAAGGCTCGTGGCATTCCAGATGAGAATGCGGGGTGTGTGTGTGCGTGTGTGCTGCCACTACTGTGTATCTGCGGTTTGCTGAGTTTGGTGTATTAGCAGCAGTGCTTTCTGTAAAAATAATGTTGTGGCTAAAAATTGTTGTTTTAGTGTCTTGGTCTGGTCTGCCCATGGTGTAATCTGATGGATCATTAATTCGTAAAATGTTTTCGTGTAAGAGTGCGTGTAGCCATGTATCTCCTGCATTATCGTATGGAACTTCTGAAACGACAGAAGTTCCTGCGCTTTACTAATAGGCAGGGGAGCCCGGCATGTTTGTGTAGTGGGTTGTGTAGGTTAAGTTGGAATCTGGGGTTTTTTTTTATAGTTTCAGTGGGTTTTGGATGTGTGTGTGAGTGCGAGTCGTCTCTTGTGGTAGATGTGTGTATTTACTATTACAAAAAATTTGCGTTTCTATAGACTGTATTGTGGGTGTTGGTTCAGAGGCTGTGCTGGTGCGTTTTTGTGCTGGTTTATTTAACCTGTTGTTTTTTTTTGTATTGACAGTTTATCTTGTTTTATTGCTTGCATTTGTGGTTTAACTTGTTTGATTACTTGCGAAAATAGCTTCTTTCCCATATTGGATTGCTGTGTAGAGCCGACTCGGGACTGGTGTATTTACTTGTTGCTTTCGTGGTTGTGGTATATTGGCCTTCAAAGTGTGTGTTGGTGCCATTTGTTGTGTCTGTCTATGCTGAATGTTTGCCTGTCTTGTGTCGGGCTGTGGTGCAGTCCTGGGTCTGGCCCAGCGCAGCTTTACCGGGAACTGGGTATAGTGCCCCTGCCCGCAGAGTGTAGGGTAGGCTTATAATGTGTGCACTCGCGGCGGGGATGATTCCCACCGCAGCGCACACAGCACTCTGCGTATTCACACTGCCTGTCGGTGGAATATAGCTATTCCAGTATAGTCTGGTCAAGCCCAGTACACGTGGTATGGCTTTTAGCCGTGTCAGGGTGTCCTCTGGGGTTTCCTCCACCTCCACTTCCACATGGTAAAGGCCGAGGAGCTGCTTGGTGCGCCGACTGGTCATCTGCTGGACCGACAAGAACCTCACATCCTGCGCCAACTGCAGCTGGATGAGGACATCATCTTATCCAGCTGGGAGTTCACCCAGGACAACTCGCAGAGGGCGTTTCTTCTGGCGAGCGAACTGGGCGAACTCGATCTTCGTTTTTCTCAGCGCAGCCTGGGCCCTCCGGAACACCAGCTCGTCCGTGAGAATGAGAACTAACTGTTCCGATGCTCGGGGGTGCGGTCGCAGCTCATACTTCAACTCATTTATGCCGGCCTCTGTGAAGATGGAGTGGTTGAGGGAGGCATGGATGTGAAAAACGTGGATTGTGACACGCCTTGGCTTGGTTGGTTTTGAACCACTTGTACTGGGCTGTAACTGGTGTGGGGCGCCTGTCGGGTTTGCTTAGAGGAGGCAGAAGGGAGAGAACCCTGACCTGTTTGGAGGTTACTCCTCGCCCCCTGCCTCCCATTGGTCGGGTGGCCTGCCTTTCACTCTCAAAGGTTTTAGAGGTGTGGCAAGCAGGCCTCCTGAGGCGAGGACTGAAAGTCGTGGTGATCCCTATCCTCCCTCAGTCATCGTCGGGCTCTGAGGTGTCGGCAGCAAGGTAGGCAGGCGGCGAGTCTCGGAGTCGCAGGTCGTGGCGGGCGCGGCGCAGCCTCCTGGCTCTGCCTGGTCGGCCGCTGGGCACACACTAGTGTTGGGCAAAATCGAATGAAAACCATTCGAGAATTTGATTATTGTGAAATAATTGAATTCTCGATTTTTGTCTGCTGAATTCGAATGAATCATTCGGTTTGAATTTTTCCTCCTAAACAGCAGGTGGCACTAAAAGCACATAGCTATTTACGTATATTTTCGATTTTTGTCTGCTGATTTCGAATGAATCATTCGTTTTGAATTTTTTCTTTTCGACAACAAATGGCAGTTAAAGCACATAGCTATTTACGTATATTTTACACGTCGTTAAGAAATTAGATGCAACTGTAAGCGATTTTTGTTTTCAAATTTAAACATACCTATATTTTGCCTTTCGTTACTAAACACAGTTTATTGCAAACATTATGTTGTGCTAATACTTGATACCATTCTGCCGAAAAATATGCATGATAACATGTCACGTATCCTGGTTTGTTTATCCAGCTTCGTTACAAAAAGAAATTCAAATAAATAAAGGTTTTTGATCGATTAGTAGATGTACAGTTTTCGTGCTGAAAATATTGGTAAACTTAAGTGAAGCGAAATTTTACCCAACATTCGCTTCGTGAAAATGAAGTATCATTCGCTTCAGTAAAGTAAATGTTCGTTGTCTGTTTGTTCACTTCGAAAAGTAAATGTCTCATTCTTGACTAAATGGATGTTGACATTGCAGAGACACCTACAGCAATGATTCGGTTTCACTCAAAATCAAATACAGCAATTATTTTCAGTTTTGTAACTTATTTATTAAATATACATCATTTTTAATTCAACAAAATACTTGATAATATTTATATTGCAATGCCGTGAAAACGGATTCAGGTAATTATCTAGAGTAATGGCTTTTCTGTAAAAAAAAACCCGAAAGTGGTATATTTCCACTACTAATTACGCAGAACACGAATATATGTACTACTAGAATTAATGTATAACTAATTTCGTAATATGTGACCACCTAACCTAATTGAACCTAACCCCATGATGAGTGAAACAGTATTTTACATTTTCAATCTAACCTAGGGTTGTAGAGTTTTAAACAAACCTAGGGTTGTAGAGTTTTAAACAAACCTAGGATTGTAGAGTTTTAAACAAACCTAGGATTGTAGAGTTTTAAACAAACCTAGGATTGTAGGGTTTTAAACCAACCTAGCATTGTTGAGTTTTAAACTAATCTAGGATTGTAGGGTTTTAAACTAACCTAGCATTGTATTGTTTTAAACTAACCTTGGATTGTTAGGTTTTAATATAACCTAGGATTGTAGGGTGTTAATCTAACCTAGGATTGTAGGATTTAAATCTAACCTACGTTTTTAGTCTAATCTAGGATTTTAGGGTTTTAAAGTAACAGCAAAACACACCAGAAGTATATTAATCAACTCACCTGGGTAGGCGGTGGGTACAATTCCACTGTCCTCGATCCATTCAACTGTCGTGCACCTTGCTAAAATACAGGAGACAGTGACGTCTACAGATCACTGCTAATAAGTTGATGGCAAAATGCGCATTTGTTCACGCAACTTAAACATTACTTCACCAAAAATCATGGCATCCGACGTAAACAAAGCAGCCGAACTGCTCGTACTTTTAACTATTTTATTTAATACGTTCTACTTATTTTAACATTACGTCCTCCTGAATATTAACAAGGTAAGCTGTGCAGAAACAATTTATGCTACTTTTGTGGATCTAGGGGGTTTCCTTCAGAAAAGCCGCTACTCTGGATAATATAATCCTCTAATTGTAACAACTATGCTAAAATTTGAAAAATAACTTTACGTGATAAAATATAAAGTGTATCTGTACAAATCAGCTGATTCACTAGTAAAAAAGTTTTTATAACACTCAAATTCGCAAGTAGCATATCTACAATTTAGGTGGTATTTGTGAAGAACTATAAATATAACAATATATTAAGTTACTGTAATCAGCCTAAGTTAATAAACATTTCAGGAATTCATGTTCAAAATATTAGTTTATCCACGAATTGAGGTGATTGCCTGTTTCTTCGGGCACACAGTATCTACCCTGCTTTAGAAAACTCTCTTCCCGCTGGTACAGACTTGGCTGGTATGTGTAAATATTTCATAGCTAAATGACGAAGTTCTGGGTACGCATTTTGTTGTGCAAACCAAAATTGAATACCCGTACCCCTTCCTGTCAAGGTAGGGCATTTCGAGGTATCGTTGCATCATTACTGTGCTATTGCTGACCAGAGTTGTGGTTGATTTCATTCCCGCAACTTTACTGTCAAAATAGCTCCATATGGAATCTTGCCCCCACCTCATTGGTTTCCATTCCACCGCTAGATGAAATTATTTCTTCCGTGCCTTGGTATTGTCTGCAGAATTCTGCAAGTTCGTCCATAACAGACTCGTGTGCATGTTTTGCATTTCCATCTAAACCAAAAGCCGCTTTCGTAAACCGTGGATCAAGTAGGGTAGCTGCCGAGGATATCTTGTTACTCTCTAAGAGACTGAGACGACTAGAAAAACCAGAAAGAAGTGAAAATTGAAGTTTTATTGTTGTTTCTTTTTGAGTATTTCTCTTCTTAATTAACACTTGATCTCTTCTTACAAGTGGTATTGCCATTGATAGAGTTGGGTATTTATCTCCAGAAAGCTCAGCTGTCATAACTTGAATGGGTTTCAGCAGAGGAATACTTTCACTAAGTATTTCCCATTCACAAGCATCCAGTGTGTCTGGGGCATGTGGCAAGGATGCAATTGCTGCAGAAAGGGCTCTCTTAATGCTAAGATTCTCTAGAACATCAGTAATGTCGAGTTCCACCTCGTACAGACATCTTGTTTTAACTTTACTTGTGCAAGGCCCATTTGATTTTGGATGCTACGTAGTTTATCTGCTGCAGTGGAGTTAATCTTGAAATGAGTCACAAGTGTCCTACATTTTTTGCCAAGCAGCACAGTTCCAAATTTTAATTTATTGCATCAGTGACTATTAAGTTGAGCGTGTGCAACACATGACAGCTGAGGTTTCTTCAGTAGTTAAACAGACTTTTTTTACACTAGTTCCGTTATCGGTGGCAATAGCAACAGTTTTAGATAACACACCCCACTCAGAAAGAATGTCACGAATACAGGTCGCGATGTTCTCACTAGTATGACTATCTCTAATTGGTATTGTTGAAAGAAAAAACGAGTGCAATGTGCTCTCTGAAATGCAGTGGGCTGTAGCTGTCAGGTACGATGTCGCATTTTCTCCTGTCCACATGTCTGGTGTTATAGCAACATAAGATGCAGCATGCAAAGTATCAGCTACTGTTTTACGCACATTGTTGTACATGTCAGGTAAGAGTTTCGTTGACAACATCTTCCTGCTTGGAGGTGTATATTTTGGTTCCAGTTTCTTAGAATATTCTAGAAACCCCTGATTTTCAACAATAGACAAGGGCTGCAGATCTTTTGCTATCATTTTCACTAGTACCTTATTTATTTCAGACCTGTGCGCTTCTGTGATATCTTTAGAAGTGGAACCGTACAGTCTGAGTTGCTTGGGCCGCTTCGCCTGTTGCCTTTCAGTATTATTTTCAGCTACATTAGCTCTCTCGGCTTCTCGGAACTGCCCTGGGGTCGCTGCTGCTGCTTCAATCCTAGATTCGCTCACCTCGGCGTCTCGAGGAAGAATGCATCCGAATGGCGCGGCCGCCGCCTAATCCTCATATGCCACCGAATGGCTTTTAGTGTTGTGAGACCGGAAGCCTGACTGACGCGGCACTGCTAAGTCGCTAAGTTTATAGGGGGCCCGCTCCCCTATAGCCCAGTCAACGAAGGGGTTATAGAGGACATGGAAGATGGTAGAATTTTTTTCTTCTGGAATGTGTTTGGAGTAGTTAGGAGGTAAACATACTAAAAGTCCTGGATTCTAGCCC
>NQII01006371.1:45799-66686 GCA_002778355.1 Clitarchus hookeri
GGGGGGGGGGCATTTAAAGGTCCCGTTTTTTTTGTCTTTTGTCTGTATCTCGTTAACGGTGGGTCGTACGAATAAAATTATTCTTAACAAAATAAAATCTTAAAAAATGTGCTACACGATTGTTTCTATTCATGTTTTATCTGTTCGCCACAGTTTAAGGTATATCCACTCGCAAAAATCGTTAATTTATGAAAAACAATTTTTTGCTTCACGTTTTTCGTCAAACTTTTGTTTCTAGCACTACATCCCTTCGTTTTACAGGGGAGTCTCCGGGAAAAAAGTTGTAGGGCATTACATTTCCTTTGAAATTATATTTACATTTTTATCTTCAACTGGGCCAAAGTTACAGCATTTTAAAAATTTCATGTTAAATCACCCATTTTTAAAGACAATCCCTTATAGCACTTTCTCTGTTTGAAAGGTTATTCATCGTTTTCCTTAAGCTTATGTGGTCTATTAGTAGTTATAAAACCTGGGAAGGTAATTAAATAATAACAACCATTTATAATAATTTAATTTATTTGCAAAGTAAAATTGGTAAAAAGATTTACAATAATTGTGGCACAAAAAAATATAAAAACAACATTAAAACTGGAATTTAGAAGGTCTTGCTCGTTTGGGACGTGAAGGTCCGGCATCTGGCTCCTCTTCCGGCTCATCTTCTACGTCTGTATCATTGGTGTTGGCTGGGGATGTGGGTAAAACTTCAGTTTGTTCATAATCGTCTTCTTCAATCAAAACGGGCACACAATTTAAGCAACTACCCTGGCAGTTCAGGCACAATGGCGAGCAGCTCATTGACACTTTTCTGCCTCCACATTTCATTGAACTGCAATCTTTTGTACACTTGCAGAAGATGGTATTAAAAATTTCTTCAGGTGTAGCTGGCTCCTTATTGAGTACAGGAGAAAGGATATTATCTGCCCTGCGCTCACAGCCCCACAATTCTGGAAGAAATTCTTGATTTAACAATAGCTGCACCTGAAGAAATGTGCGGAAGGAATGCTCCTTCGTCGCCCCCTCGATTGGTGGGAGAGTTAAAATATCCGGCTTCATTTTTGCTACAGATTTTAGGAAACATTTGTAGCGATATAGGTTTAGCGAGGTCTCCTTGGCTGGGGTGCCATACCATCTGAGCATGCAGGTTTGCCCAGCTCGCTCAACCTCAGTCGGTGTCGAGGAGGCAATGTAAAAAACCTCAGATGCTCTGCGGATTTCCTGGTTTCGCTTGTAGAGCTTGATGAAACCAAGTTTACTCCGGCGAAATGCTGCAGAGGTGGTGTCACAACCTGTGAAAGCATGCAAGAACAGAATTTCATCCAGTCCCTGCTGCTGCATCAGTTGGGTGGAATAAACATTTGTTTCGACCTTCCCTCGGCAGGGTTTGATGAGTAAGATGTTGTGGTCAGCAGGAGTTTTAGCAGTAAGGAGCAGTGCAAGATCTACATCTTCCCGAATGACAGCTACTTTGGTCGTTACTTCCATTGATTGTTCAATGGCTGTTGTCACAATCAACAAGTCAGCATCATCTGGTGCTTGAATCGTGTCAATGCCATTGTCATGGAGTTTAGATTTAAGTAGTTCGATCAGTCTAGATTCATTGTGCTTATTGGAGAGAAGTTCCTGGTTGACTGTAATTTCGGTGTCCAGGTTGAAATGGATGTCTACAGACTTTTTCATTCGGTAGCGTCGTACCTGTTCTGCCAATTTAATGGGATTTGGTGAGTGGTTGTATCCATCGAATACTACAGTGCACCTCCTCCCGGGGTAATGGGTCTTAATAAACTTGATATATCCCTCACAAGTTGCGGTAACTGACGATCCTCTTTGCCAAATCACTCTATGTACGAGATATCCTCCATCAACAACTACATTATAATTTGGTAGGTCTATGTTCTCCTTGGTTGGTTCGAACAGGTGATAGAAGACTGATTTTTTTGTCTTCCTCATGCCACCTTCATTAAATAAGGCCAATGGGAATGGGGCCAATTCGTATTTCAAATAATCCTTCAGATCTTCATCGCTTTTTTTTATTGATGGAAATCCTTTGGAACAGTAAGAAAGGGTCTACTGCAACGTTTTCGTCGTGGATCTTGATGGACGAACTAACAGAAGAAAGTGGGAGTGCCCTGTCGTTTCGTGACTACTTCACATCTGAAAATGGCAAGTTTACCATTTTACTCATTGCTTGCTTACCACATGTAATAGCGTCATATCAGTTGACTGTATTATCTCCCACCACTCCTGTAGCTATTGACATGATTTCACTGGTTTTAGGGAATGGTGGATGATTTTATAGCCATGCCATCAGTTTAGAAGTGTCAGCTACGTCTTTTGTCATGCGCGCCTCCCCAAAATTTTTGCGCTGCTCATTTGAAGTGAAGAGTACTCCACAAAACTCCTCCAGTGATGTGCACACGTCATGAGTTGCACTCAGTCCGACAACCCACTTACTGATTACACTATCATGGACACCCCTTCCACCAGTTACGCTGCCACTGCTTTTGAAGCTTCGCATTAGAGTGGTCTCAATCGTCACATCTGATAACACACCTGACCAAAAGCTATCAGACCGATGCATTGTGAAGGCGCCATTAAGGAATTGTTGGTGTTCTACTGCAGTCAATTTTGATGGAAGATTCTTCATATCCTGTACATACAGTTGGCAGGATTTAGCGTAGGGAAAGTGGCCCGATGCATGAAAGTATGGTATCATCCTCTTGACACTATTGAGAAGAGCATTCCAATCTCCTGACCTCTCAGCATGAATGTATTCTTTCATCAAATTCACCATCTGGAAGTATTGGATCCACAACTTCACAGTTCGTCCATTCTCACTGAGCTGTTGTAATGCTTCACCAAATTTGCTGGCCAGTGATTTCAGGTGTGGGTTTTCATTTAATGAGTACAGTAAGGGAGGCTCATTTAGAAAATTAGACATAACTTTTTTGACACATGTCTGCTCTTCCTCCGTTACTTGGATGTGGTCCAGTATAATGTTTGACAAGGCAATTTTTTCTGCGAGCAAATGACCTCTGACTGCCCTGGCAAAAGCATGGCCTTGAAGCATCTTGTCAACTGATACTGGAGCATACACCGTACTTAAAAGTTCTTTCAGGCCACTTCCGGACATTAGGTAGCCCATGCATCCTAAATAGGGCATGAGGAGGTGAAACCCACCAAGACGCACCACACACTTAGATATATGAGTCGGACGGAGGACCTGCAACTACTTCTCTACCTTTCCAATACAGAGGCTGGTAAAACGTGATTATCACACAATGCTAATTAATTTTTTCACATAAGTCTGTAGTATACATCAATGCTGTGTACACTGTATCATAATTAGATGGAGGAGCATTTATGAAAGGAAGGGGAATAACTTTAGTTTTTTCACTGTAATCTCCTCTGGTCACAGTGTGCATATATCCCTTCCATTGTGGAACTGAAATACGTTGCTTTTGAGCGAGCAACTACAGGCTATCGCGTGGTGGAGGATGTGCTGATTCCTCATGTACTTCCGATAAATAACCCTTAAAAACGCAAAGTGAGGTTGTCTTTAAAAAGGGGTGATTTAACCTGAAATTTTCAAATTACTGTCACTTGGGCCCAGTTCAAGATAAAATTGTAAATGTGCATATCATTTCAGAGAAAATTTAATGCCCTCCAACTTTTTTTCCCGAAGACTCCCCTGTAAAACGAAGGGCTGGAGTGCTAGAAACAAAAGTTTGACGAAATGGTTTTTCATAAATTAACGATTTTTGCGGATGGATATCTCTTAAACTGTGGCGAACAGAGAAAAAATTAATAGTAACAATCTTGTAGCAAATTTTATAAGCTTTTATTAAGAATAATTTTATCCCTATGACCCACCGTTAACGAGGTACAAGCCAAAAACAAAAAAACCGGACCTTTAAACCCCCCTCCCCCTTCCTGCTTCCGTCAGGGCTAGAATCCAGGACTTTTAGTATGTTTACCTCCTAACTACTCCAAACACATTCCAGAAGAAAAAAATTCTACCATATTCCATGTCCTCTAGACCCCCTTTTTGAGCATTCGTTGACTGGGCTACTAATAAAACTATATATCTCGTGGAAATTGCGGGTCAATGTTCTTTGGCATAAAGACCTCTGCACTTACCTTGGATATGTTATGAACATGGTAGTATGGTTTCATGGGTGATATTGAGTAATGTGCTGCCAGAAAGGGGAAAGGAGGTTGTAGCCACTGGACCCTCCACCCAGCTCCCAGATGTCATTTCTGGCATGAGTAGCCAGGCTTTTGGTTTCCAGTCTAGATAATGCAGTTTTCGCATACCTGCTCCCAAGCTGCACCCAGCTGCGGTTTCCCCCTCCCCCTCCTTTAGAGATCCTGGTTAGGTATCACCCCTCAGGCCCCCATGGGAAGGGGGAGTGGTGTAATTTGACTTATGGGGTGTTACCCTCGCCAGCGGTCCTGTGGGTAGGCTTGCGGTGGTTTTAATCTCTCGCCAGAGGCCTGTCACTGCAGCTGGAATTCGAGAAGAGGCGATATGCTATTTGCTGCATTTCTCCGGGCTTCCCTAGGATGTGGATGGATGTCTAGTGTTGTGGAATGCAATATCTAATTTGTGTAATCAGTTGGGGGAAATAATGATTGGTCGGGTTCAGTTTTCTCTTGTGGTGTACATGGCAGACACCGAAGCAAAAGCAGCAGCCCCAGCTGTGGCCCCGCCCCAGGCGACCCCTTTCAGAAAGGCTGGGCGGTCCCAAGTAAGCCACGAGCCAGGCCTGCACACCCGCGCATGCCAGAAACGGTGAGCTTCCCAACCCAGAATTATGCAGGGATGCGGTCTGCAATATATACATAAGACATATTGCGCATGTATCCATTCACACGATTTTTTAATTTTTATGTGGTTTTTTGTTTTTTATTTTTTTTTATTTTTTTTAAATTCATTCATACATCCATTTGCACATACACATACATACACACATGGAGTCATCAGGTTGGATTAATATAATATAGTGAATAATCGAAATATAGTAGTAGTTAAATTCATATATAAATTGAAGAATATGACACGGCGCTGGCTGGCGCGAACTAGTTTTGTTAAACCGTCCCGGACCGATCAGGTAACGCTCACGGCAGTGGGAGCTGGTAGAGTGCGGGTTACAGAAGCGGTTTCGTTATGGAACTGGAAGACCCTAGCACGAACTAATTTTGTCAATTTTGTTATTTCCTTTCGGGGCTTATTTAATTACCTAAACGCGGCACTTTGGGTCTTTTAATTCGTGTACAGGTGTCCGGTTCGTAATTACCGACATCGCGAATATTAGGGTTGGGGTGAAGCTTTATTTTATCATAAAATTTGTTGTTTTAAGTAATTTATCACTGATATACTGCACATTTAGTGTGGAGTGGAGATCGCAGAGCCTCGTAGATCTTGTGGCATCGCCAATTATTCTTAAATATTTGTATTGGACTGTTTGTAAATGATTTATAAGCAATTTAGCTGCGTTTCCCCACACTTCATTCCCATACATGAGGGCTGAGCGGACGATTAAGTTGTATATTAGTAGTTTGTCTTTTGTTTAATCTGTTGCTTTTAAGTAGGGGATATAGTTTATTTAATTTTGCATATGCAAATTGATTCGTTTGTTTTATGTGAGCATCCCAGTGCAGTTTAGTATATATTATAAGTCCTAGATATTTTGCAGTTTTAGAGAAGGGTATTTCTATTTTACTGTATTTTAGTGGTTTAGCTACTAACTTTCGTCTGTGGGTTAGAACTAGCGCCTGGCTTTTCTCAGCATTTATTTTTATCTTCCAGCGGTGAAACCACTGGCTCATCTCGTCGAGCTGAATTTGTGTCTATATATGAGGCCTTTGTCGTGTGCAAAAATGACTGTATCGTCCGCGTACATTTGTTCTGAACAGTGGGAGTGTGGGATATCAGCAGTGAATATGTTGTACAAAAAAGGTTAAAGCGCGGAACCTCGTGGCACTCCTGCGGCGACCTGACGGCTAGTAGAATTAAAATTATCTATACTGACGAAAAATTGCCTTTTTAAAAAGTAGCTGTTTAGTAGGTGTATATAACTGTCAGGAAAATGGAAAGTTATTCGTTTTTGCAGTGGAAATTTTATACAACTGCTCCCGAACAAACTTTAACTACCACTAACAAAACTCCGCGGCAGCGCCCGGTAAGTATAAGCACTTCCGCACGGCACCTTAGCCATAAGCGAAATGTTACATAATCAGAGGATGTACATCCGCATAAACTGATTACAACTTCCAGGATAACTTCCGGGAGCAGACAGGCATGCCACTGCTTGCAACCGATGTTCATGGTCAAACCTGTTTTCGGATGTGTTAAAGGGATCTGGGGTAATTAAACAATACTTCTCGTAAATACAATAATTTTTATTAAGCAACATACACATACTGTACATGACCTAATAAACGAACATCACCATTAGTACTAACTAATTTTCTAAATACCCAAATAGCATCACCTAGCTCAAACTTAAAGTTAACAATTGGTACTAATGGTGATGTTCGTGTATTAAGTCATGTACAGTACGTGTATGTTGCTTAATGAAAATTATTGTATTTACGAGAAGTATTGTTTAATTACCCCAGATCCCTTTAACACATCCGAAAACAGGTTTGACCATGAACATCGGTTGCAAGCAGTGGCATGCCTGTCTGCTCCCGGAAGTTATCCTGGAAGTTGTAATCAGTTTATGCGGATGTACATCCTCTGATTATTTAACATTGCGCTTATGGCTGAGGTGCTGTGCGGCAGCGCTTATACTTACCGGGCGCTGCCGCGGAGTTTTGTTAGTAGTAGTTAAAGGTTGTTCGGGAGCAGTTGTATAAAATTTTCTGTGAACTTAATTAGTTTTCACAGCGCCATGAGGTGGACACATTGTAATAAGAATAGATATTTTTCAAGACCTGTTTTCAGGAATATTGGTTCTTTTGATTGTGCTGTTGCTAAGGATGATAGTGTATTTGTGAAGCAAGTTACTACAGCGGAATTAACAATATCGTTAATAGCAAACGTTTTCCAACATAAAATGTCTCTTGAATCTATTTGACTAAGATAATTAACACTAGTCACTGTACTGTTGTGTGGATGCCTGAAAAAGCGAACCTATACATAAAACTCAGCAGAATGTAGCTCTCTTCTGCTGTAATAACTTGCTTCACAAATACACTATCATCCTTAGCAACATCACAATCAAAAGAACCAATATTCCTAAAAACAGGGCTTGAAAAATATCTCTTCTTATTACAATGTGCCCACCTCATGGAGCTGTGAAAACTAATTATGTTCACAGAAAATTTCATACAACTACTCCGGAACAACCTTTAACTACTACTAACAAAACATAAGAAGAGACTTATGTTGGAATACGTTTGCTTTTAACGAGATTGTTGCTACTTAGTTGCCACAATAGTGTGGAAAAACACAGTTACTGTTCCAGTACAGTAGGGAAAGGGTACCAGGGACTACTGGGGGTCGTGAGACCATTTAGGGACCTCCGAATCTTGCCAGGGCGCCCAGCAGAAGCATGGATTTCTAGGTTGTGTTTGCAGTAGCTCTCGCTTGCCGCAGGCAGGGCCGAAAATGTGCCGTAAGTGCAGTGAAGTTTGCCTCTTTGAGGAACTGCAGGAGTTCATGCAGGTCCTGCAATGCCGACCTCATGTCGCTTGGGGCACTTGAGGATGTGGGTTGGGATTGGAGCTGGGGAGGGAAGGGGGGTGGTGGTAGACAGGTGGTGTTCGCTCCGAGGGAGCTACAGGGTTGTGCGCGGGAACATGAATGTTTCTGGGACGCCCACTAATCGCATGTGCGAAAGAATGTTCGCGAGGGAGGTTCCTCGCGTCGAGGATTTTTGGATACATTGCTAGGTTCCTGGCCGGAGCAGGAACTGGCCTTGAGATACGTGGTTGCGCCCGGGATTTATCTGCTGCAGTTTGCCTTTTCTGCACGATCTCGAGATACTGCGGACACAGCTTTGAAGAAGCCGAGTGCGTGCCTTTGCAATTCCTGCAGACGGGGTTTTGTGTAACATTGGGGCTGGCGTCCCGAGTGTGGTGGCCGGTGCAGTGTTGACAGATCATTGGCATGTGGCAGAAGTTGCGCGTGTGATGGAGGGTGAAGCAATTTCGGCATTGAGTGACGTCGGACAGTCGCTTACGGTATACGCGGTGGTGAACTACTGCCATGTTCAGCCTTTTGACTTGGACGAGTGGGGGAATCGTGTTATTCTTCGCAGCAGTGACGCAGAAGAAGCGAGATTGTTGCAGCCACCGTTTTGAGGTGTCCTGTGGGTCGGCGACTTTTTGCCTAAACTGATAAATATCAGTCACCTGGTACCCAAGTGCCTGAAGATCCTCAGCTATGTCCTCAGGGGCGGTGTGTTCTGTGAGGTCGGAGACGACCTTCTGGGGTTGATCTGTGGTAGTACTATATGTATAGTACTGGAAGTGGTTTCCTTTCAAAAGTGTCATGGGGTCTTTGTGTTTTTGCGCATCGGCTGCCACGATGTGCAGTCTGTTGCGCGCGATGCTTATTGTGTAATCGGCGGGGCTGATGACCCTCAATTTCTTCACCAACCCGTAGTTGCTGGTGTCGGAACGATGATTCTGTATTTCGGCGAAGCTTTGGGGCGCCTTTGTTGGGTGGCACTTAGGGGTGTGTTTGAGAGGGGGGTTGGGGTTGGCTTGAGGAGCCGGGTTGGTTCGAGGTGTCTATGAACCTCGCGCTGTATGCTGTACCGGTTTGTAACCGGTATTCCGGGATTTGCCTCTAACGACGAGGAACGAGGACGTTTCCTCTCCAGCGAGCCGCTTCGTGAGTTTCCTTGGCCCATTCTCCTGGCCATTTCTGACATTGCTGCTTCGAGTTCCAGGTTGCCTAGTGCCTGCCGCTGGCTCAGGCGCGTGCGGGCGATGTTCCACTCGGCCGTGTTCGAATTTCCGCATTCCATTTCTGTGGGGTTGGTAGGGGAAGTGCTGGGTGTGTATGTGGCCGCAACCGTAGTGCCATCCCCGGACACCAGTGCTGCACCGTCAGGTAAGTTTCCTGGAAAGGAAGGTGTTGTCATCGCTGAAGCGCCCTGGCAGGACAAAAGGCCCCCAACCGACTACATACCCACGATGGTGAGGGGAAGGGGGAAGGAGTCCTGTTACAAACTGCAACGGTGTCGTGAGTGCTCTGTGTCAACAGTGTCCCTAATCGGTGCTGAGTGTCGCAACTGCAGACCCCAAAGGGGCTAGGCTCGAGATGACCGAGCGAGTACGCTCGGCCGGCTGCAACACTTAAATGTAGTGCCGCGATAGCTAATTCTCTCTCTCGTTGGTCCGCCCAAGAACCAAGCCGCGCCTCCTAGAAGAAGGCCAAATATGCTACTCGCCTGGAAACAGGCAAGCAACTTGTACCTACGTACTACCGGCAATGTTGCACAAGGCGTGTAACAACTTATATAAACTAGCCCCTGAATAATAAAAAACTGACGTACAAGGAGTGGTAATCAAGGGTGGGAAATGAGGGGAGAAAACCGGAGGGGAGCCGGCCAAAGAGCAGGCCCCTTTACTGAGGAGCGAATCCAAAAATCTATGCGCATGGCAGCGGAGTCTTAAACACACATATTTATAATCTACTGTTCGAACTTAATTTACCTAAATATAATTACTGTGGGCCCGGTACAAATCTTGCAAAATATTTGGCCCATAATGATTAGGGAATAAATGCATAGCTTAAGTGTGCAAGCAACACAATATAACATAAACACAGACAAACGATAAGTTCATATTACAGATACACTTTGAATTAAAAGTTTTAGGTAAACATTTGTGGATACTGGAACTTTTTTTTTATGTTTATAATTCCAATAATTAGCAAAATTCGAAGCCACCCTACTTCTATCCCTAGGATCCTTCAACTTGACGAAGTAACCGCCATCAAAAGAAAAGTTAAAATTTTCTTTTTCACAGAAGAAAGTCAGCCTTAGCTACTGCTCCAGGGAACTTCGGTTTGCTGAACACGATGGAGAGGCATTTGAATAACGAGTGGAATTGGTTGCTGAATGAGATTTATAGTACAAGGAATACAGTACTTTGATAGAAAAACGTTTTTATGAGAGTGCACTTTCATTTCATTACAAAATTACTAAACAAAATTGTAAATGAAAACATTTTTTACAGTGATTCTTTAAACTCAATAGTTTTGTGGGAAAATAAAGTAAAATAAATTCGGCAGCATTGGAGGACGTGTGCGCCACGATTTGGCGAGTTGAGATACGAATAAAAACATAGTGCAAGATTGCTTAGTGGGAAACCTCTGGACTTTCATTCGGGAGGAACCGGGTTCGATTCCCGGTCGGACCATCTTTGATTTAGGTTTTCTATTGCTTCCTGAAATTATTCCAGGCGAATGCTGGGGTGATTCATTACAAGCTATGGCCGATTCCTCCCAAATTCCTGCTCCTCTGATCAACTTGATTTGTCTATAATGACCTCGCTGTCGATGGGACGTTAAGCCCCACTAAGGTTTATTACGTTCATGTTTGGAATGCCAACGCTTTTATTTTAGTAACTAAGATTTTTCGCCGCCAGGTAACACTGGCGTCACATTTTTACAAGATTGTTTAGTTTTCTATGTAAGTAAATGGCGTAATTGCAATTTTCATAACACTAGTTGTGTAAAATCTTTTGAGTTGTATTGTGTTCGACCCTACGTAGAGAATAATAATTTTTGTTCTCCGCACTAGCGTGTTATGTAATGAAATATATTCACATGTTAAATATTTTGTTGTAAATTGAATTTAGCAGAACGTAGGCTTACAGAATTACTTTATTTAAATATCACAACTGAATCGAAAAATATTAATAGTGAAATGGTTAAAAACACTATTTTTGGGGCTTTCCTGCACAACTTTCTTAAGCGAAAAGAGAGTAGAAAGTTCCTTTTGGTGACAGCAATATTTTTCCGCACTTAAATTCGTAAAGTTTTCCCAATGAATTAAGCTTGCTTATGGACGCCCAATGCCAATCACGGCTGTATTTTCACTGTTTACTCTTGTAAGCACCATTGGAGGGCGTAAGTAATAGTTACGTAATAAAGATAATGCTTAAAATTTTGGCTGCGGAAAATCACAAGTCGAAACAAACACTAACGTTTAGACAAAAATATATAGAATTGCTCAATTTACCGCCAGCTTAGAAGCGACCTCTTTGCAATAACAGCCCACTTTGCGGCGGAAATTTTTCCTATGCCAAACTCTCCCATAATAAATCTCGTTTTGTTCCTAACTTGAGTAGAATTAACCTTAGCTTTACCTTTCTACTTGAACAAAAGCCATCTGTCCAACCGTGACTTCAGGAATAACACACTGAGATTAGTTTTCCTTCATATGTAAGTATGGTTTGAATCACTACAAATAATTTCAACATACACAGCTATTAAGTCACATATTTATTTTAAATCCAGGAGAGTACACCAATTACACTGATACATTTGTTTGAACAGCAAATGAGTTTTCCTGTTTGTCGCTGGCGTTAAAAGATATTTTTTGTTAATAATTTGCGGCTAACAGCTTCTAGTTACAAAACAAATGAGATCCATTCAGCATCACACAGAAAAGTTATTAAGCAGTTGCGTATTCGCGTCAGTTTTCAGGCGCTGTTTCGTAAGATGAGTGCTCTGCGAATGGTGCCTGCGAACAGAATAAAACAGAATTACAGGGCATCTACGTGAGACACATAACTAACACTAACAAACAGAACAGTTTATGAATTCATATTTTTGTCGTTGATAATGTTCGACAATAATTAACTACGCTGGGACTACAATAAAGGCCGAGCTTTGATTTAGCACATTCATAGATACTATAGTCCATTCACGGTTACTTCCAACTTTTCTGAAACCCTGCTAATGATATACTTCCAGGATATTCCTCCGCCTCATCCAAACAAAGCTTAAACGAGTAGAAAATTGCACTAATGGGACAATGCACCACATTTGTGCGCACTCAGTGTAATAATGTTTTGCATAAGAACTATTTCTTACTAGGTATTGGCAACACGCCTATTTTCATCCTGTTTTTATTCATTAAGGTACATTTTTAATACGTGACATATTTATGAAATAACTAAACACGTCATACATGGGTAATTTTTCAAAGGTTTGATTTATAAAGTGTGAAGAAACCACGAACAGATTATAGAATACATGTATTTATACGACACGCCACAATAATTCTACAAAGCACACGCGCAGAAAAACAGAACAGGCGAGGCTCACAGAAAGTTTGGCTGTATTCTATCATGCCTGTGTGTGTGGGCCTTGTGTGGCCAATCATAACATGGAAACCACCATGACCACGTGAAGATGGAAATTCTTGGAAAAGTAATGACTAGACTAGTGCTCGGGAAACTTCCCGGCATTCACAAGGTAATTTGTTTTGATTGAATATTAAACAAAAGAGCAGATCCAAATTCTGCGCTTGGAGGGCGGGTGTCATTATCACACTGAAGGTGAAGGTGCACATTCTAAACTTTTGATTTGTAGGGACCGCGGTGGTGTATTGGTCAAACTACTCGCCTCCCACTAAGGCGAATTCCCGACAGTGTTAAGTTGAGTTGAGTGAAGAGATTTGGGAGATCATGAGAGCTGATTATAGTGAAATGAGGTGAGAATGGAGCAGTGCCGGAATGCAAGAGCGGGGAAACGGGAGATCCCCGAGAAAACCTGCCGACCAGCGCTATCGTCCGGCACGATTTCCAATTGCGAAAATCGGGGAGTGACACGGCCAGGGATTAAACCCGTTTCGCCTTGGTAGCAGGCGAGCAGTCTTACTGCTCAGCCATCACGGACCCTCACACCTATTCTGGCATGACTCGCATAATTGCGGCGTTTCATCCGCTTAGATACCGATCACAGCATGAAACGAAAACAATAACCACAGCAATTCAAAAATAATACATCATTTCACAACGCTGCAAACATACGTAAACAAATTCTAACTAAAAATCATTTGCTGGAAATTTCGATACAGCTTCAGGAAATTTTGTGCGTGTGCAAGTTCAAGATTTGTGTTGTGCGTATGTTGTGACTATGCATGTGCTGTGCGTGTGCTGAATAGATTGTAGGCCGGCCTTAATACGATTGACGCGACGGGAGTTACATAATCAGCTTCAAGAATTGTGTGACGTCAGCGTTGACATTTGCAAGTACGGCAAGCTTTCGGAATACAAACTGTTTCTAATTTGATCAAGTCGCGTGCGTAAGAGTACTAAAATTATATTTTCAGTAATAACACTTCCATTTATACTTGTATGCGTACTTTCTCAGAACAAGTTTTTTCAAAATGTGTTATCAAAAATACTTCATTATGAAGAACCAAAATTGCAGGGACCAGATTATCTTCAATATGATCAATAAAGACCACAGGATTTGCCTTGGCGCCACCCTCACGTAATTGCTATGAGGATTACGTAAAACGAATTATTTATCAAGTATAAAGTCGAGAACTTCACCATACCGAGATCTTTTCTTCAAGAAACGCCGAAAAATTCTCGCTTAAAAACCAAATCGTCAGTCTTTTCTTGTCGCGTAGAGCTGATAAAATTTTCTGAAGTAATGATAGTTTTTGCTTAACAAATACTTCACCATAATCTGTATTTTTTCGGAACATTACAGAGCAAAAAGTAACAAACAAGGGAAATGTACCGATAGAAGTAGATATTTGAAGGAAGCACTAAATTGTCATAATATGCCACCAGCAATGTGACTTTAATTTTCATTATGGCTGCGTGTTGATTCTTGGGCAGCATACTGCGCAAAGCTGCAGCTTGAGTCAGTGAGCCACCAACTATGTCTGGGGGGGATATGTTCTGTATATGGTTGTAACAATTATTATATTACAAACAGCTCGAAGTCCTAGTTCCGATTTCCAAATCTGTACACGTTAAGTTAATATTGTTCATAACTTTATATATATATATATATATATATATATAAAATCAAACTTTTGACAGCAATAAAGTGAGACTGAAATTATTTTGTTACTTTACAGCTGCCAGCAATGGATCCACAAATACCAACGAACAGATCTGTTATTAGGAAACATAGTCCTGTGTACATTGGTAGGAGCTATCGAGTATGTTTTAAACATTTTGAACCTGCATGTTTTAGAAATCCCAGACTGCCAAGTCAGAGGTAAGTATGATTCTCGAAACATTAATACTCTTCGGCCAGAATTAATAACTTTAATGACCAACCCGCAGAAATCCTAAAAACATATTGCAAGATAACCAGAGCACTGAAAATCCTTCGCCATATCTTAGTGGTAAGTACTTTTAAAACTGCATACAAGTAGTATAAATATGTATTGCTGGAACGGTGGTGCGAAAAGAATTTCAACTATATTCCGCGAATTCATTTGACAATGTTACAAACCACAGCTTGGTTTTTCATATCTCCTACAGCACGAGCACAGTATCGTTACTGTTTCTATCACCCGTAAGAGCAGCTTCTGTACTCTTAATGTCTCATGAGACGTGAACATTCACACGTAACATCAATGTGTTTATACGTCGTGCTACGTATGGTTTGTTTCCAGCCTTTTTTTTTTTAATAATTGTTTACGATTTTGTCATGTTGTTCCCTTCTATATTTGAAGAAAAGTGTATCATCACTGTTTACGAGAGCACAACATGGAAACATTTATTCCAACTTAATTATGTTGCTGAAAGAAAAGTATGCGATGTTAATGCTTTAAAGATGAATTATTTATCTTGAGGTGTACTGTACTTGCATTTAACTTTTGTCAAAACTCAGGTCTCATCCCTTGGGATATAAGAGCGAAAGCAGTTTTTCGAAATACGAGGGTTATTCGGAAAGTAAGGTCCGAATCGCCGTAGCTAATCGAATGCCACGCGAACATTGTAACGCGCATGCACACCGACTCCTGGCATGCCTTGCTCGTCAAACGACGCCATTTGCATTGGTATTGTTGCAGTGTGCTGTTTACAGTGTCAGTTAAAAATGTTTAAAACAATTGATCAGCCCGCCGACTGTGAAATACGGTCAGTGATTCGGTTTTTGACAGCAAGGAACGTTTCAGCAGCGGAAGTTCATCGACAGATAAGTCAAGTGTATGGCCCCAATGCGATGAGTGACAGCAAAGTGCGTAAGNCAAGTGCGTAAGTGGGCGAGAGCTTTCAAGGACGATTGGGAAAATGTCCATGATTAACCGAGATCAGGCCGACCATCAGTGATCACAGAAGATTTGGTCAAAGTCGTGGACGAAAAGATTTGTGAAGACCGGCGATTCACAATTTCAACTTTAGCATTGGAATTACCGAATGTGGGTAGAACAACTTTTCACAAAATTGTCTGAAAATTTTCAAGTTTACAAATTGTGCGCACATTGGGTTCCCATGCTGCTTACAGAGGAACACCAAATGAAAAGAATGGCTTGTGCTCTTGATGTTTTGGACTGATATCACAAGGAAGGTTATCAATTTTTAGAGAAGATTATCACAGGGGACGAATCGCGGGTTTCTCACATGACCCTAGATTCTAAACGTCAGTCAATGGAATTGCGTCACCCGACATCACCAGTCAAAGTCTAGGCCAAGCGGACAATCTCAACATGCAAGGTTATGGCAACCGTGTTTTGGATAGACATGGAGTCTTGTTAGTCGAGTTTATGCAGCAAGGGGCAACTATCGCTGCAGCCGCTTAAACTAAACTAAACTTCGACGTGCAATACGCAATAAGCGACGTGGCCATCTGACATCTGGAGTTTTGTTGCTGCATGACAATGCCAGACCCCATTCTGCCATTAACACCCAAAATCTGATCAGATCTTTTGGATGGGAACATATTGACCACCCACCATACTGTCCAGACTTGGCGCCAAGCGGTTTTATCTTGTTCCGCTATTTAAGGAATTCTTGCCATTTAATACAACACACTGAGATATGGGTGTAGAAAACAAGCCACACATTTGTAGTATATGTTGTAGGATAATGATAAGGGAAAGAAAAAGATTATAAAGGTCCGAGGCGAAACGATTGTAAGCCGTGGAAGAGGCGGTCAAAGGAGAAAGGTACAGGGAAGTAACTAGCGACTCCGAAGGACCACCTAACAACCTTGGACAAGAGCGATCCCATTTCGGGGGGTAGGGAGGTACTCCCTGCATAGGAGCATGTCACTCCCCCCTCCCCCTAGATAGCACAACTATTAATCTCTCGCTCTAGGAAGCACCAGGTTGTGGCTGCCACCCACTTCCCTGGCCCCCCCAGAGAAGGATATCAACATCCCATACAGTTGTACCATCTACCAGCTGGCAAAGATGTGGCCCATCAGGCATAACACAAACAAAATAATCACACAATAATACAGAGCACACAATTATAACGACTGTGCACCGGACAGGCAATACACCCCATCCCTACCAAATGGAAAGTAAAGATAACAAAACTCAGAAAAATCTCCGAAGACTACTGAAAACCCCCGACACAGGTTGATTGTTTGGTGGAGCTACAGAAGCGACGCCAATACATGAGGGAGCCGAATAAGACACGGATGGGCAGTAAACGAAGGAAAGAGTCACTCCCAATCAAACCTTTCAGGGAGGTGAGCGACTGAGGGAACCATACCCCCTTCCACGAAAGGGTGATAGGGAGCACAGCGACCTCAGCCACTCCAAATTCCTCCCTGACACACTCCACAGGATCTTGATTCTTCTCATACCTGTCTTTCTTCTTATCATACGACCACTTCATACCCCGACATTGAACCACCTGTCCGTCCAGGACTTAGGCACAATCCTGACCTGTTTTATGCACTACTAGATCAGGCTTGCTCAGCCCTTCAGCAGTACAGTAACATGGTTCCCTGCGGACAAGGAAGCCCTTCCTCTCAAGATGGTCAGCCACTTCCTCAACGAGGTGGTTGTGCCGAGAGACCCGCGCCTCATGGGTGCGGTCGCATTGCTGCACCACATGATATGCTGTCTCGGCATCACGAGACCCTGCCCTGCATTTCGGGAGAGAGCCAGAGGGGCCCCTCCTTCCCCTACTAGTCCTAACAGCAGTAGGAAAGCTGTTACTCAAAAGTTGGACATATGAAATAAAATCGGAGGGAAGACCCCCCCCCCCCAGCTCCACGGGAAAGCCATGATGTTGAGATGGTAGTGGTGGGAGAAGTGGCCTCCATATCTGCGCCATCCACCAACCCTTGTCAGACAGAATGCCAAAAGTCTTTATCTTCACAGAGGGATCAAGGAGCCTACCATCCACCGATGCTGCACCCACGGCCCACTCCACCCTCTTCGAGAAATGAGGCAGGTCACATGGAGCCCTCGCTGGGGAGTAGTCAGTTTTATTAACATTGCGCATTCTGCTAAGCATCCAAGCTGTAACAGATATTAGCAGACATGGCACACCCAACGTCCCTGAGGAAATTGGGGAGTGAAGGAACCCCAACAAGATGTCCTTGGGTAACCTTAGCCAGTGTCTCACAGCTGCTCTCACAAAGACATCCATGGCCCTTAGCGCCCCTTTGGTGACTTTAGCAAACGATAACTGATAGACGAGTGAGGGTAGGAGGAACGCCCTCAGAATCTCCAACCTTTGATATGGTTTAAGGGGGGCTGACATGAGCCTCTTGAGGGGCTCCCCAAGGTTGGCTTTAAACGCCCTGACCCCCCTGGAAGTGAAGGAAATGCCTAGATATTTCCAGCACTCCTCCACTCCCAGAGGAGAAAGGTCGACACCGCCAACCTTGAAGAGAGGCTCAGTCAGCACCTTTTTCTTCCTTGTCTTGCCCACAGGAACTATTCAAGCGAGTGCGATTTCGAGGGAGACAACTCCAGACCGAATATACCCAAATAATCTTCAAATTGCTTCAGGTTGATTTGCAAGCCCTTCTGCATGTTAGCGAAGAACACCATGTCGTCGGCAAATGCCAGGCGAGAAATCCGAGGGTTACCTAAAGTGTAACCCACAACACTCTAGTCCGCAAGACGTTGACAAGGGGCAGATGATGCACCGTTTCATACACCTTGCGGAAATCTAAGACTGCCATATACAGTGGGCGGAACCTTTCAGACGCATCCGCCAACAGAGACAGGTTCTCAGCTAAGCCGTCTTTCTGGAGGAACGCCCTTTGTTCCGGCGTGGAAAAGCTGCCTGGAGTCTCCTACTAAGAATCTTGTTAGAGTGTCTGCTCACCACTGAAGTGATGGTTATTGGCCTAAAGTCACCAGGGTCTGCAGGGACAGACTTCTTTGGGATAAGGACCGTTCTGGTTTTGAGGAGCCATGGAGTAAGGTCGCCAGTTAACAGGAAAATGTTAAACAATGCAGCTTTAAGTAGGTCGGGGACATATGACAAATTACCCAGAACATCATCATCGGGGCTTGGAGCTGACTTGCCACGGATAGCACCCCTCTTCACCTCCTCCACGGTGATTAGATCGGACAAATGTTGTGGATCTTCATCAAATGGTTGAACAACTGGTTCAAACTGAAGCCCAGAAGGGAAGAGAAGAGAGAAGACCACCATTCCGCATTCCTATAAGGATAAACAGTACCATTTCGCTGAGCCTCTCCATACAGGACACGAGCTGCCACCCGAGCACGGCCTCGCCTCCAAAGATTTTGGATGGAGGCATAGTCTAATTTTCTTTGCTCATTTTAAAAACCGCGCAACGAGTGGGTCCCTCAGCCTGGGGAGAGGACTCACCCCATCATTGACTGGTGGGACTTTTCTCAACCACCGATCGAGGGCCTCAAAAACTGGTTGCCCCTCAGTGGCAAGCTCAACTGCCTCACATATTAACTCAACATAACATACACCACTATCCACCTGACGCAACTCGTTCTTCAACTCGTCAAGCTGCTGACGAGCTCGATCAGCGAAAGGAATGTTCTGTGAAGAACCAATGCCAGGGCTACCCGCCTCGTCATTAGGTGAGGTCTTCGGATTGAGGTAGCACCTGACGACCACCTCTTTGCAACAGGTAAAGGGGATTTAAATAGTCCTCGCGTTTGACTTCCCCCATCAACATCTTATAGCGGGGAAGCTCGTGTTAGGATTTGATTGACTCGAAGGTTCGATTAAGAAATAATCCCTTACCATGCACAGCGGCCACAAGAGCAAGGTTGACATGCTTAGTTTCAGGGGGTAAGAAAAACTCTACCCTCGCCAAGAGCTTCAACTCCTCATCCGGCCAATGGGCCTTACCCTAGGCTGGAGGTGGTAGGGCCGCACTGAACTCCGTCGGATGTGCACGAAGTTCATGTAACCCTCTTCCATTAGATGTGTCAAAGGCTCTATCGCACCACCTACAAACAAAAGCCATGTCGTGAAACTAGAACGAGGATAGCTTAGAAAAGCTACTCGACACAGCTGAAGCCCAACCTGTGGGCAACGCAAACACAAATATATTTCTCCTCGATTTACAGACTGTTGGTAGTCTGGAGCCTGGCTTTAGATGAGACTGTGATTAGACCTCTTCTGCTGTTATCTTCTTGTTGCCAAGAAAACAACAGCGAACTGTTACCTCACAGAATCAGACGGTGGTGGACACGAGAAGGTACCAGGTCAGCACCATGCTTGCCAATTTTAAGTATTCTTGCCAATTGGTATAACATAATAGATGAAGGGTGTTGAAAATAAAGCCTTGCATTCGGCAGAAAAGGATAGCTATATGATTATAATAACTGAGAATGACAATATAGGTCCAAGGCCTAGCAAGCGCCTGCTGGTAGGAGAGGTGATCAGAGGAAGTCAGGAACAGGAAGATAGACATCCCACACTTCTTAAAGATGCGAGAAGAAGGACCTACATACTCCCAGAGAGACCAACTAACAACCATGACAAGCTGGCCTAACATGGGGGGGGGGCACTCCCTCGTATAGGAGTGGTCATTCCGCCCCCCCCCCTTCAATGCGCTGCTAGCTATCACTCGCCCCGCGGGCCCCAGGTAGTGGCTGTCACCCATGCCCTCAGACCCACGAGGGAATAAATTGCTCGTCCCTTTGGTTGAAAGCGACCGGCTGGCGAATGCAAGGCGCACCAGACTAACACAAATTAACGCAACAAAACATAACACTCAGATCACACAATATAGAAAAAATACCGGGCACGGCAATCTATTCACCATCCTACCAATTGAACATAAACAAAGAAAACAAAGAAATGTCCGAAGACCACGGTAATCACGAGACGGGTACCCTGTTTGGTTGAGCGGCAGAAACGTCGCCTACACATCAGCGAGCCAAAGAGAGTGCGGGTAGGCACGGACCGCACTAAGCTCCCTAAGAGAAGAGAGTGACTGGGGAAAACACCACACCCCCTTCCACGAAACAGTAATCGGGAGTACAATCACCCCAGCCACCCCAAATTCTTCCTTCACCGACTTTATCAAGTCCTTATTCTTCTCATAGCGGTCACACTTCTTGTCAAACGACCACATTAACACTCGGCACTGGACGACCTGACCATCCAGGATATAAGCAAATTCCTGACCTGGTTTAAAGACCATTAAGTCAGGTTTCCGCAGTCCATCAGCAGTTCTATATATTGGTTCTCGCCGTACTTGGAACCCCTTCTCAACAAGATGATCTGCTACCACCCCCACAAGATGGTCATGCCGAGAGATCTGCGCATCATGGGTGCGAGGACATTGCTGCACCACATGATATGCGGTCTCGGCGTCAGTACAACCCGCCCGACACTGGCAAGGTGCCATAGGGGCCCCTCCTGCTGTTACTTGTTCTCACCTTAGTTGGGAGATTATTGCTGATGAACTGCACATAAGAAATGAAATCAGACGAGGGGACCCCCCCCCCCCTGAGAGAGCCAAGAAGTAGAG
>NQII01006371.1:74601-93951 GCA_002778355.1 Clitarchus hookeri
AAAAAAAAACACGAGCTGCCACTCGCGCGCGGTCGTGCTTCCACAGGTTCTGAATTGAGGCATATTGCGACTTGCGCATTTCATTTCTCGACCGCGCAACGAGGGGGTCCTTCGGCCAGGGGAGGGGCCTGACTTCATCTTTAACAGGAAGACGTTCCCTAAGCCAACGGTCGAGGATCCCATGAATGGGCTGACCCTGGATGGCGCCAGATCAACAGCTTGGGACAGCAACTCACATGGATAGTTCTTATCATCCATTTCGTTCAATTCTACACGCAATTCCTCTAAAGACTGGTGGATGCGGTCACAGCAGGGAATGTAATTCTTCGAGGAGTCAGAAGAATGACCCTCGTCTCCTTCAGGACGATGCCTGGGAAAAGATGTAGCGCCAGATGACCATCGCTTAGTTACAGGTGAAAATGGACTCAAAAAGTCCTGCCGCTTCACCTCAGCCATCAGTGTTTTATAGCATGCGAGTTTCCTCTGAGACTTGATTGACTCATACGTGCGATTGAGAAACAGGCCCTTTGCGTCAACTGAAGCAACCAACTCAATGTTTATATGCTTTACCCCGGGGGGTAGATAGAATTCTTCACGGGCCAACAGCTTGAGTTCCTCATCGGGCCAATGCGCCTTGCCCTTGGCTGGTGGTGGCAAGGCGACATTGTATTCAGCTGGATGTGAACGTACCTCGTGCAACCCACGGCCATTGGGAGTAGTGTACTGGTTCGAACACCATCTGCAAGTAAACATCATCGTCACTAAATAAATATGAGATTCAAAGGGAAAATTTCTTTCTCGTGGCGGCTGAGGCACAACCAGAGGGCTGTGCAAATAAAGCTGCTTTCTCAGAAATTCACAGCGCGCCAAGGGACTAGAGCCAGTCTTTAGACAACCCTCAAATTGCGACCACAGAAATTCCACTGACACTATATAAATACAATGGCAGAGGGTTCCTCAGTCACAATTTGGCATTGGACGGTGGTGGCCACGAGAAGGCAACTGGTTAGAATCATGCACCACTTTAGGAAGGCAAGCGCTTCGCCACAGATGACGAGGTGAAAGAAGCAGTTACAGACTGGTTATCCTCACAGGCGGCAGACGTCTAGTTTATGACTTAGGCATACAAAAGCTTGTAGAAAGTTGACAAATGTTTAAACAAATATGGAAACTATGTAGAAAAATAGAGAAGCATGTAAGGAATTAAATAAAAAAAGTTTTTTGAAAAAATCTGTGATGGTTTATGTTTTATAAGAAATCGGACCTTACTTTCCGAATAACCCTCGTAGATCGTGGGCGCATTTCTGCGTTTTACTACGCTCAAATCAATCACGAATAATTTCAAAAACGTAGAAGTAAACGGAGAAAATATTTCATGCAAGTATAGCAGAATGTTTTACGATAAAGACAAAGATATGAATCCCTGTCTTGCGCCCAGTTTGATAAGGAAGCATGCAGTATGTAGATCTGACTCCATTTCCACCGGTGCGTGTACGTCTCGCCGCTCTAGTTCTGAGCCATTCTGCAAGTCGAGGAATATTGGCTCGCGCAGCTCTTAATAGCATCGCACCTCTACCTACCCCAACAGCCAAATTCCTAGAGAACTTCGACTCTATTCATGTATTCAATTCCAGCCTATTGAAATCACCTAAGGTGATTGGAAGAGCAATTAAAGAATCCTTGCCTCGCTAGATTTACTTAGAAGTAACGGTAGAATATTTAAGAAATATGAAAGCTCTCAATAAAGGTGGTAAAGTTCCCCCTTGTGTAAAGGGTTGGTTGCTAAATATTGCTGCTCTGAAACAATTATGGATTGAATTAAGAAATAAGTATGATTTACTGTTTCTCTTGAATCGGCGTCTTACGCAGGATTGCATAGAATTTCTCTTCCCAGTTCTACGCGGGAAGAAAGGAACAATGTAACTCCAGACTGCCCGAGGTTCAGGTATTCAATTTGAGCAACCATTTGTAATCAACTTCTCTCGTCCTCTGAAGATGGAAACTGTGGAATTGACGTAGCCTAATATTTATTTAAGAGGGATGATTTCTTGAAACATTCATGTTCTATGCAATTGGTACAGTCAGCAGTAATTCAACAAGTGAATTATATGCAAATGCAAACAGCACAGATTCGAAAAATTTAGATCTCTGTCAGGACAATAGCAAGCAGTATGTAGCGGGTTGGGCCTGTATTGCCACATGGTGAACGCAGGAATAAAATTTCATCGTACGAATAATTTTACACTCTAAGAGGACATTCATATATCGATGAAACGGTACGACAATGCAAGTTTTTCCATCGCAATAAATGCATTCAGTTATTGTCGGCAAGTATATGTGCGTTTTTTTAATGAATACTACTGTGAATTTTTTTAATGTTTCTTGCAGCAATATGAAATGAAAAATAATTGGATTGATTGAGAAACCCATTCAAATTGAAATGTGTAATGCATTATTTCGAATTCTTGCTATAAAATATTTTAATGTCTTAATAAATTGTATTGTAAATGGTGTAAATGCACCCTGGGGGAGAGTCCAGAGTAAAGAAAAAAACAAAGAAAGTTCTGCACACGTAAATTGTAAAGCAATGCTTTTCATGCGGACGATAGGAAGGAATAACGTGGAGGATAAGATTTTTGTCACTTAACGAGGTAGTAGGATAAAATTGTATTATCATATTTAATATTATTTAGTATATTATTTTCTTAATGTCATATGCCTTACGTACGGCAGTATGGTAACGATGTAAACCTTATCGAACAATTAGTGTCGCAGATATTCTTCAAAGCTATTTTCCACTACGTTCAATATTATAGTGGACAGTCTTGTCAAATCATTATGCTGGTACATGGTAAACCTGTAGCATTCTTTGTTCAACCATGATTTCGGTTTGAAGATGCTTGTAAGATTCAAATGTGAAAGGCAGTAGGCGATACGGCCGGAATTGAATCTCGTTAACAAAGTTCCAGAAAATTAAAATTATATAATTTGTAACTGCGCTTTCTATTCTGTTCACTAATTGTATATGTCGATAAGTCATGTTTACATGAATGCTAGAGATGTTTGAAATGAGGGATTTATAGATGTATTTGTTACGTGAATTGACAAAAATTTGTAATGCAGATGCATTGTATTACAATCAACTGCGCTAATTTTTAACGACCTAACTATAGAATTTGCATTGCTAGTACGTTACCTATTTTTCGAACTATTATTTCCTATTTCACATTTCTGAAATAATGTATTATTTTATTATATGTAGCATAAATGTATTCGAGTAAATAGAGGTCATTAATATTGGATATGGCACCAGTATATTCCACGGACGTCATTAATATGGCTGCATTTTGATGTCTTAAAATAAATGAACTCGGAATTGGGTTTATTAGAATTTATATAAAAGTATGCCACTCCCAATACAAATACAATAAAAACATTTGAAACGCAAAAAATTTTTTTACTTGGAAATTTCTTTAAAATTCCCTTTGGAAATGTAGTAGTGTCGATGTTTACTAGCTTTACACATGTATTATAACATAAACCTGATTTAAACATAATATTAATATATAACATGTTAAGTTGGGCAGTTAACATGTTCGCAACAATATGTACAACCTTAACTAAGAGATGCAATCGATTGCATCATTACATACTATTTTGTGTTACACGCATTCGCTAATTTCAGGAATCAATAGGATGTTAAATGAAAATTACGAAACGTATCGCCTTCGGACTAAATAATTTTAAGTATTTTGTCTTTTCTCGAGATATTCCCCACAATTAACCCAATTTTTCGCTTGAAACAAAAAATATTCATCGCTTTGACAAATTTGTACTGCTATTTTATTCGAAAATCTGAAGTGACAATTTACACTTAAGTAAATACATTTACTTCGGCATAACCGCCAAAAAGTCAAAGAAATAACACAAAATATTTAAAATGGATTCCGCCTATTAGTTTGTTTGCCATGACGATTTGGATTAAAAAATGTTTCGGAGCGCGTGAACAGCTGCGGGAAAACAAAGTGTGGCCATCACGCCGCGGCGCTAGATGCCAGCACTGTCGCTCTTCGCACGCACCGCTGTCTCATTAGTACANAGCTGTGTCATTAGTACACAGCTGCCCTGCTTCTCCCTCTAGCGTGGTTGGTATCACTATTAAAACCAGTACTTTCTCGTGTCTACGCGATGTTACACAAATGATTTCACGTTGAGAGTAGACAGTGGACTTTGGCATGTTCGTTTAACAAAAGTGCATTCAAACAAGAATGCCAACATTAAAGATTGTGCGATAAGAGGCTCAGTTGTGTTGGCAATGAACGATTTCCATGTAATATACTTTAAGTTGTGATTTATGTATAAGTTGTTTATTCGCGTTTGTCACTATACTTAACCTGGCCATTCATTTTTCCCTCAGAGTGGGACGCCCTTCAATATATATATATATAGTTTTAAAAATAAAACACACATTTATAATATAGTTAATGTTTATTGTTCAAAAATTAAAATAAGAACTAATCTTGTGCAGTCTGGTGGGTTGGCTTCTTATATTTTTTGGATGAGCAAATTTGCTTTAACATATCAGGTTTAGTTTTTAAGTAGGAATGGAACTGTTGGCATTACTTGTTTATTTTACCCTTTGTTATCAGAATGGCTTTTAACACTGGGACTCCTAATTGTGTTTTTTCACTCGTCCATATTTTATTCATATGGGAAAGCACTCTTTTGACTGGAGCGTTACTGCCAGGCAGACATAAATTGTACTCTATTATTATACGAAAATTAGCATAATTGAGATTATTTGTTTGAAAGTGTTTGAATATTTCAACCCGACGATCTTCAGCAGCAATATTCTCAGCGTTCCATTCTGTTACTTTCTCAGCTGTAATATAATTGGAAATCAACGAAAACTCATCAAACACTCCTGTATCTTGACTGCTACTGAGAAATCCCTTCTCTATAAGCAAATCCATCACACTTTGAATCTGCTCCCACGTGGGGACCGTGGTCAGGTTCGCCCATTCACACTCTTCTAATTCTGTGTTGAAGTGACACCACTGCTCCAAGTATTCTTTACTTGTCTTGTAAAATTCTGCTGCCGTTGTTTTCACATCTTCCTCAGTGACAACACCAGTTTCTTGTAATTTCAATAATATACTACGGGCAGCGTGGGGAAGAAAGAATGAATTTTGTTTCAGTGTCAAATTGTCTTTGAGCCGATTAATTTCCTTCGCGGTCTCTATTGCAGACACGGTTTGTCCCTCGATCTTTAACACAGCTTGATGAAAAGTAGCTGCCTGTGCATGCATAAAAAATAACCACAATTCAGAGCTTTCATTCTGAAAAAATGCTTTTAATATATTTGGGCATTTATCGATGCTCAGAAAATAGTTTTTTAGAGGCTGAAACATTTTTAAAACTCTCTCCAGCGCGGGCATTAACGCAAGCCATCTAGTTTTACTGTAGCCTAGAAGTTTCTGATATTCTGTGTCAGCTGCATTACATAATTCTTTAAGAGCTTCAACGCAAACGCTATAAATGTAAAAAAATGAATACATTTTGACAATAATACATTAAAAATCAACAGGAAGACAATCTGCAGCTGTTTTAATCGCATTGTGGATTATGTGAGCTCCACATCCAATTCCTATGAGTTTCCTTCCAAGAGACTGGTTCAATTTGGCGTAAACATTATTAACTCCTTTTCTATTTTGTCCTCCAAAATTACAGTTTGTGTTGTCTCCACAAAATGCCACAATTTTTGGTTTTAGTTCATTTTTTGTTATTACTTGCGTCAAATAATCTAAAATAATATCCCATGTTTCTCCTGGTTGCTCTTCAAATTCTAAAATTTTGACTTGTACTCCTTCGTGTGGTAAAAAATAGCGGACTAAGATCGGAAATAATTTCGTGAAGCCATGATTTGAAGCATCTGTTAATAAAGTTACACAATTAGCTTCACGCAGGTGCTTCTTTAACTCACGTGTTGCCATAGGTGCCAACACATTCACAACAATAGCCTCAGATTTCGTACGAGCGCACCTAAATTTTTATTCGAAACATGCCTGTATTAGGTTAGAAGCACAATCATTCGAGCGAAAGCTATGATTTTCTTGCACAGTGTGAAAAACCCAAGTACCTTCTGCCGCGGCAACTTCAAGATCTTTGGAAGACGGTGAATCGGGTTTCTTAAAGAAATTAAGCATCGATGAGCTTGAAGCGGCAGCATAATCGGATAATCTGTGTTTTTCTGAACGTAAATGTTTCTCAATATCACTAGCACCACCATGTGCAACACTAAAATCTGTACGACTTTTCACATGTGACGTCTGTGGGAACATTTTTTTTTATTTATAAACGGATACTTGGTTTGCAAATTAATATTAAAAGTGCACTTGCGTTTAGGCATTTTAAAACTGCTATAATCACATAAAATGCAAAGATCTGTCTCGCGGCGATTGCGTAATGATAAGTCAAATACTAATTAGTTACTTACTGACAGTTGAAACATTCACTGATTCGCCACCTACCCCCGCCCGTCCCGTCGCCCCGCGCATGCGCAGTACGGACCTGCAACACGACGCGGCGCGGGCGACAAGACTAATTGCTTGCTGCTTTTGTTTTGTCAAAGCGGGACATTTTTACGAATTTCTACGAATTGTGGGGACAGCGAGACACGTAGCTTCAAAGCTGGACGTATGGTCACGTTAACTATACCGCGACTCTCGCGTTCACTACAACGTGTTTTTTTTTTCCCCCTTGTCACATCGTGCCAATTGCGTTGCGCAGACCACTCTAAGTCCACCTGGAGCTTTACTCCGAGCTTAAGGCCGAGAAGCGCGGGAACGATGAGGGCGACACTGCCACGCCCATCAAGTGCGCCATCGCCGCTACGCGCAGGGCTCAGAACTGGCGGGCAGTGTTCTCGTGCTGCGTGTACCTATGGGAGTTTAAGTGGCGACCCTATCATTTTTTTTTTTTTTTGGTGGAAAGTCTGTAGCAAGTTACAATGCGGGGTCCTCGAGTAGTTTTGTATGTATACGACACACATTTTGAGATACAGTGCTTTGAGAAAGCTGTTTGTAGCCTATCTAGAATACTCTTAAATTGTGTTTTTGAAGTGTGTGACGTCTTGAAAACATTTAACGGCCCTCGTCTGAAGTGTGTGTTCTTTTCGTAGATCAGCACTTTGGACGCACGCTTAATAATTTCGCGGAAAAACGTGTATTTGAAGCGTTTTGCAACGCAGTTAAAGTGCCAGGTAGGCGGGCTCCTCCAGCCTGTGTGCCGCGATACAATGTTCCGTACAAGCTCGGGCGGAAACTTCTACGAGAACTGCTGTACGAGCCTGCATGCAAGCAGGAGTGGAAGTTTCTCTGGTATAACCGGTCACGTCTTGCTGGTACACAAGTAAATGCGAGTGTATTTGTTACGATGTCACTTCTGCAACTGTGGTTCAGGAACGGACTTCACTCGCAACTTAAGCAGTATCCGTTTATGCATACAGCCTAATCAGTTTGTTGTGATGAATGGAACTTTTGTGTTGGACACGAATGTTTAACGGAATTTTTACGCGGTGTTGTTACCGTAGCAGTAAACATTTTCGCAGTTTTTTGTTTACTATTTATTCCTGTTTAATGGTCTTATCGCTGTTTCTCAAACCAAGACAAACTACAGGCAGTATCACGCTCCACCACCCTCTTCCTGACTGGCTAGCATTTCAACCTCGCAGGAAATCTTCCGGCGAAATTTGCGCACGACCAATTACGAAAACGGCCAGCAGTCTGCCCAATATTTCTTAGAACCATCCATACAAATGGCCATGCGAGCTTGCATGGAATCTTCCAAGGAAATGTCCATTGTGACACATGGGCTTTAGCTTGTGCGTCTTATCTAGTGTAGCCTTCCTTAACAAGCAGGATCAAATTTAAAGGCGCGGAGGCGCCAAGGCAACGAACACGATTATTACTTTTAAACCACCATCGTCGTACGGGGTACCGTGACGTAGTGGTTAGACAACTCGCCTCCCATCAGGGCGAACCGGGTTCGATTCCCGGCGGGGTCGCTCCCTGATTTTCGGATGTGGGAATCGTGCCGGACGATGCTGCTGGTCGGCGAGTTTTCTCGGGGATCTCCCGTTCCCCCCGCTGCTCCATTCTCACCTCACTTCACTCTAATCGGTTCTCAAGACCTCGATGTTAAAAGCCGCCTAAATCTCCTCTCGCTCTCTTTCTCTCTTTTGAAAACCGACGAGGGTTTAGCGAGGTGAGAATGGAGCTGCTCCGGAATGCAAGGCGTGGAGAAACGGCAGATACACGAGAAAACCCGCCAACCAGCGGCATCGCCCGGCGAGATTCCCACGTGTGAAAATCCGGGAGTGACCCAGCCGGGAATCGAACCCGGCTAGCCTTGGTGGGAGGCGAATAGTCTAACCAACACACCACCACGGCCCCGTCGACTCTCAAGACCTCGATGTTGACAGCGGCCCAAATGTATCCACTCCACTCCATAAATGTATAATTTCAGAAAAACTCGGATCCACTTGTCCTTAATCGCAGTCGAAATAACTGCCAGTGTTTTACAGTAAAAGATAAATGCAGTTAAGGCTCCTACGCACATGTATCCATGACGCCTGGAGCTGTTTTACGCGTTCAAAGCTCAGAAGCGAGGGAGCTATACGGACGACATTAAGGGGGAAGTATCCTTGCCATCTTGGATTTACGTATTTTCCTCTATAACTTAAATTTAGGAGTCAATATTTAAAAACCAAGCTTGACAAGGCATAGGGAACATTTTAACGGTTATTTCGAAATCACACTTATTTTTCTTACACTGAAGAGGCAAAAAAAACTGGTATAGACGTGCGTATGCAAATAACAGAGGTATGGAACCAATCAGAATAACGCGATGCGGTCTGCAGCTAGATCGGTTACTGCTGCTGCAATGGCAGGTTATCAATACTTAAGTTAGTTTGAACGTGGTGTTATAGTCGGCGCACGAGAGATGGGACATAGCATCTCCGAGGTAGCGATAACATTTGGATGTTCGCGTACCACCATTTCACGAGTGTACCGTGAATATCGGGGATCCGGTAAAACATTACATCTTTGACATCGCTGCGGCTGGAAAAAGATCGTGAAAGAACGGGACAAACGACGACTGACGAGAATCGTTAAACGTGACAGAAGTGCAACCCTTTCTCAAATTGGCGCAGATTGGATTTGTGGACTGGCCTGTAGGATTCATGGTGTGAATTGCCTCCTGTATACCTTGAGGCATTAGTCGAGTCCGTGCCACGTCGTCTTGCGGCACTTCTGCGAGCACCAGTTTTTTTGGCTCTTCAGTGTACATGATTAGTTCCGCACCTGTAACCGTAATAAAACATTACCTAATTATTTAATAATTTCAATCCCGCATGGGAAAATACAAGTATAATTGAAACCCTACAAATTTCAAAAAATTCGTTACGTAGTCTTTTGTCATGTCTAGCTTTGACTTTTTATTTCCGGTCATATATTTTCATTACGAAGATTTGTAAGAAAATTCGAAGGTGGAATGGATACTACTCCCTTAACACGCACGCCTGGTGCCTCATCGCTCTTACGCGCAAGGCGTGCAGTGTTTCCGTGGCTGCGCTGCGCTCTGCAAATTAGATCGTTAACGACGGGATTTCATTCTCGCTTTGAAAGCCCCTAGATTTAACTATAGACTATCGTTGTCCTTTTCTCCTACCTCTGAAGGAAACTATGCAGGCAAGTTCTTATAATACTTTTTTTTTTTTTTACCATTTCGACGATTTTTTTCTTCTTCGACTACACTTGATATTTAATTTTGTATAATGTTGTTTGCTATCACAGATGTTTTTTTTATTTACCTTTTCTGGAAAGTCGTATACCCATGATATTTATTTACCGAGACACGAGTAAACGTGCAAAGAACAATTTTGTAAANCTTTTCTGGAAAGTCGTATACCCATGATATTTATTTACCGAGACACGAGTAAACGTGCAAAGAACAATTTTGTAAGCAGTCCTCTTAAGACATAAATACCCATTTTCATTCGACGGCCCCTCATATCTCTCCGCAAAAGCTCAGATTTGTTGTGAAACCCAATGTGAAAAAACGGGCAAATATTGTTTTGAGCACAAGATTTTGACGCTTGTTACAGGTACTAGAGAGTCAATGTTGTGGACGTGCACATAAGTAGATCTGTATACCTCGTATTTAGTGTGAGTTTCGTTATTAAGTCGCACGTTCTGGAAGACCAGGTTCAATTCCCGGCGCCGATACTTAGAATCTCTCTAAGTGCCTGGTGGGTCTAACCGTCACCACAAACACTTCGGTCTTGCAGCTATTTCTATTTGATAACCTGTTACACGAGTATTACGCCCCAATATTGTCTATGCCGTTATTTTTTTTGCACGTCTTGGATTGCCTTCCATAAACCAATGCTTGACAACTGCGCATGCGCAAAAGTTATTTCTTGGAACGTCAAGCTTTGGAGCAGTGACAAGGTAGCTGTTATTTCCCAGAACGTTATGATAATGCCGGAACAGGGAAGATGTGTTTCAGTCACAAAAATATCATGTTACTGGAACGTGTTAATTTCTTGGAACTGGAACAATGGAACTTGTTACATGAAAGTAGCTGATTGGCTCATACCTTTTTTTGGAACTTCTTCTAGCCAAGCCACTGACATCACAACTAGAATTTCAACATAAGTGGCCGCCATCGCTGACAGCTGGGTTTGCAAGTTCAGGCATGTGGCTGGTTGTACTTTAATTAAAACTGTGGCTTTAATTGTGATGATATACACAATGGAGTTTAAGTTTTGGTAACATTTAAAATTACTGCAGCGTGCGTGTATTAGCATAGCAAGCGCAACTTTCAAAGATAGTTCTTTAGATCTTCGTTGGTGCTAATGTTCGCAGAATTTTTTGTATAAATAAACCTATTTCAGTGATCTTAAACAAATTTACTTAAAGTAGTTGAACTTTTACATTAGTTATTTCAAATAACAAAGATGTTTTACAAAATATGATACACAGCAAGCTTCACTCCAAAGAGTTTATATAGTCTCTCCGCGGTTTCTTCACACTTTTTGGAACAAATCTTTGAAAAATTACCCCATATACGATCACCTTGGTTGCTTCCGAAAAAAATGACATTTATCAAAAACGTTTTACCTTGTACCTAGTACCTTGTTAAACTGAACTTTACACATATTTTATTTGTAAATTAAATAATTCATTTAAAATTAATAGGAATAAAAAAGGGAGAAAATACGTGTTTTAGCAATGCCTAGGAATAAATAGTTAAATAGTTATTACGCAAAATATTATTTCAGTGAGTGCGCACGAATGCGGTGCATTGTCCCCAACGTGAATATACAAAATACACAATGAAAATGCAATGTTTTGTGTCCTTATTAAAAGCAAATTATATAATGTTACAATTAAATATAAATATTTTTACATTGATAACATATTTTTTTTTTGTTTTGGTCCTATTTTAATTGTTTTGTAAACCATCAAATTATATTATAAAGGCTAGTAACTATCTGCAGCTATGATTTTATGAAATGGGTCATGTACGCCAACCTACCATGTTTGTTAGAGCTACAGTGAGACATATTACCCCTAATGGATTTAATTAAATGTTGCTAATTATAATGTTTATATTTTATTTGCGGGGGAAAAATTAAAGAAATGTGTGATAATGTTTCCAAATTTTTTTAAAACTCAAATATGCAGTTTTTATTTACACCATTAGTTGTCAAAGTTAAATCAAAATTAAAGTGCGATTTTCTCAAAACTCATGGTCACTCATATGCCCCATTGTTGCTTTGAGGTAACGATATTCAGATAATGTATTATTACCGTATGTAATATTTCTGAACATCGGCCTTTTCTTGCTTTCTAATAGCAATAGGGTGAAAGAAACGAAAACTTTGTATTGTGTACTGCCAGTTACCATTTCCGATGCCGCCACACATTCTAAAACGTTAAGCAGCGACTGTATTACCGACCGCCAGTGATGGGCAAGGAGGTTGTAAGGCCTTGCAGTCTCAGTGATGGGCAAGGAGGTTGTAAGACCTAGCTGTCCCAGTGGAGTGGAGAAATTTGGGCTGCTCTTAACATCGAGGTCTTGAGAGCCGATGAGGGTGAAATGAGGTGAGCATGGATCAGCGCCGGAATGCAGGGGCGAGGGAAACTGAAGATCCCCGAGAAAACCCGCCGACCAGCGGCATCGTCCGGCACACACTTGCGAAAATCCGGGGGTGACACCGCCGGGAATCGAACACGGTTCGCCTTATTGTAGGGCGAGTAGTCTGAGCAGTACGCCACCGCGGCCCCGTTAGAATAACAATTTTAACATTTTTGTAACAAACTCAGTAAAGCCGCCCTTAAAAATCAAACTAGGGGAGACTAAGTGTACTCTTAATTCATTTAAACGTGTACAGCAAATTTATTTTAGAGAATATCAGGGACAGATATTGCGTAAACGAATTTCTTTATTTAAAAGATAAAGAAATCTGAAAACGTTTTTAGTGTAATAACATTGCAGTAAATAAATAATGGCATTTTTTTCTAATGGTTATTTTTATAATTTATGCAGATGCGTTTGTGCTTATTGTTTTCTTAATCCCAAAAACAAGCTAATTTTTAATTTCGACATGTAATTTTACAAAAAAAAAANGTTTGTGCTTATTGTTTTCTTAATCCCAAAAACAAGCTAATTTTTAATTTCGACATGTAATTTTACAAAAAAAAAAATTAAAACATTTTTATTTGCCTTGAGGAGAGTTCCGCATATGTACAAAATAATGATTATTTTTCTATGTAACTCTATTAAGAACCACACTTTGTTATAGCTAGCTCATTAGTGTATGTTGTTGCGAAATGGAAGCTGGTTTGTAAATTCTAACAGGCGACCCGAAGAAAAGTAGTTTATATATTTCTGCAGAAATATTTATTTGCCCGAGAANTTTGTGCTTATTGTTTTCTTAATCCCAAAAACAAGCTAATTTTTAATTTCGACATGTAATTTTACAAAAAAAAAATTAAAACATTTTTATTTGCCTTGAGGAGAGTTCCGCATATGTACAAAATAATGATTATTTTTCTATGTAACTCTATTAAGAACCACACTTTGTTATAGCTAGCTCATTAGTGTATGTTGTTGCGAAATGGAAGCGGGTTTGTAAATTCTAACAGGCGACCCGAAGAAAAGTAGTTTATATATTTCTGCAGAAATATTTATTTGCCCGAGAANGGTTTGTAAATTCTAACAGGCGACCCGAAGAAAAGTAGTTTATATATTTCTGCAGAAATATTTATTTGCCCGAGAAAGACCTTGGGAAAGACGCTCAGCGTAAACGTTATGGAACATTTAGAAACAGGCAAAAGCGAAGAGATAAACATTATGTAATGCGCCGGTAGACGCAGCACAAAGATAAAAGCGAGACAATCGTAGCGAGAATGCGACGTGGAATGATTTTGGTANGTTATGTTAGACCAGTCAGGTTCTTTGTGCTTAAACATACTCCAGTAAATTAAAGAAATTTAATCTCCGTAAATGGCTGTACTTGCTGTGAAGTGCACGTTCAAGCGTCTCGTTCCAGAACTCCGTTTAGGAACGTGGCGCGAGCACGAAGATACGTCAGTTCGGTGGCTCAAACTGGTCGCTTCCTGCGCATGACGTCATATCTTAGATGCACTTATCTCGCACAGTGGAGGGTACATAGTGCAGAGTGGTACGTGAGCGGCGTAAGTGCTGACAATAACCTGTACAGCCTCAAAAGTTGCAGTTTACCATTTACTGTGAACGTGTTATTAGTCTAGCAACAGCTACATTAACTTACAGTGTCTCTGTAGAAATTTCTGGTATAAAACTATGAGATATACGATGAAAAAATAAGTTTTTATGGTTTATTGTCACAAACAGTGCAAATATAAACAATTCTACGGCAATGCGCTTCGCATTGACGAATTGATATAACTTAAATGTTTGTTTCTGTAATAACAAGAGCAAATGCAAATTAAACCAACTAGAACAAATTTCTGCTGCCAACACGTTCTATTTCTTACAAATTTCTCTTTCGAAGGCAAATTTTCTTTGCATGCATCATCGTCTTGTTCAAATACCCTATTAAACCTGCTAAAAGGAACCACAATATTATCAGTGGATTATTCTCGTTTATTAAGCGTTTGGTTGAAGGAATGTATGCTCGTCTCCCAGTCAAAGGTGTATGGGTGAAAAAAGTTTCATGGAAAACAAACAATATGGTTTGTCTCAAATGACCCTCCACCTAATAAATAAGGTACAGTTTATAAAAATTTAGATTATAAATAATCTTGTAGAAAAAACGTGTTATATTAGAGTAACTATAAGCAAGATTGCACATTAGTAACTATCAACAATGCGAATATATCTAATAATAGATGCGTGATCGTTTTTCTTTTAAAAATCTGTGTTATCTGATATATCGGTGTATTAAGAAAGGTAAATGTGTGCGTGTGTGNCGTAAACTACGCACGTCCAAACCATATGCTTACATGATTTATTTTATCGTGCATAAACTATGCACGTCAGAAAACAACTGTATTTCCTTTTAGACGATCTATCCAACGATACCTTATACGACCCGCATTCCCATTTGCAATTTGAAAGTTCACCCCCATAGCCCTAGATCCGTTATGTGGGGTAGGGGGGATGGGATTACTACAAATCTATGCTTCATATAGGGTATAGTTATCACAATTTATTCGTGAACCCCGGTGTCCTGTTGTTTCCGAGATCAGGGGTGATACGGGTGCTGGGAATCACTCTGTGCGTGTGTGTATATTGTATTTATGCATATGCACATATATATATATAATTGATCAATGTAATGTGCCAGCTTAAAATTTTGATTACTAATGTAACCTATGCTATTTTAATATGAAAATGAACGTAAACGAAGGGCGTAAATTTGATGATGCGATATAACTAAACGTAAGTCATACGCTGTACAAAAATTGCCTGACGTTCTTGTGGTGTTCCAATTATTTATTGAATTAAACGATTCGGTAAGTGGGTAATATTTCTATGAGAGTGTTTAGAACGCTCCTTCTGAGATCGCGCGAAAATACACATCTTTGAAAATTATAATAATCTCAGTTGATCTCACGTGTCATTTTCTAACATTCAGATAAACTAAGACTGCTTCGACACGGTTGAAAATTAGGCCACGCGTGCATCTTAAATGAACTTCACAGCCGCTCCGAACAGAACAGAAGAGAAGAGAGGCGATCGTGTTTGCTGGATGGATTTCAATATCGCTGTCGCGGGAGACAAATAACTTGTCGAGTTATTGGCGTGACCGCATATTGCCGTCTACGTCTGTGCTGGAAGTGGATCCTCTGCTCTGATCTCGGTGATTGTGCTGTCTGCAGCAGGTGGAGCCGGGGGGGATATGAAAAAAGTTTTTCGTCATACCAGGTTCGTGTCGACTCGCGACCGATATTCCAAAAGGGGTTGGAGGAAGGTTGACTTGGCAAATACTGAGCATCCGTGGAAATGCCTCAAGAAAAAAGGGAACCAGGCATCATTACAGAGCGCTGAGCATATTCATAAAAACTTCTTCACAAGAAGTATTCTCGTGTCCGACTCTCTCTTGTCCTGGACAAACCTCGAGATTTTACTTATTCTGTAGGATAGCTCGGTGGGGGAACTACAGGCTAAAGATTAGGTCAGGGTTGCCATATCGGACGAATCCTTCGTATTCTTACAATATGTTGAGCACGGTTTTTTTTTTACAAGTTTTTATCTTTTCCACATATGACATCTTACGTTTATTGAATCGCAATGAAATTCCTGTGTCGTCGTCTAGGCAGCTCATTTAGCTTCGTACTGGAAAGTTTTAAAAGTTTATAACGCGCCCAACTCAGTTACAGTCTTTTCCGTTGGTCATCAAATGGCACAATTGCAAAGCGAGAACAAGCCTCCAAGCAGATCTGAGTGCCGTATTTTTTGTTCGTTCCTCACGTTCGTTTGTATTCGCAGTTGTTANAGAACAAGCCTCCAAGCAGATCTGAGTGCCGTATTTTTTGTTCGTTCCTCACGTTCGTTTGTATTCGCAGTTGTTACCATGCGGAAATACAACGGGCAGCTGTTTCGTTGAGGGTTTACCGAAATGTGCGATTAAGTTCATTTTACAATGAACGACCTACAACCAAACACTTGAGAGAAAAGAGGTCTNGGTTTACCGAAATGTGCGATTAAGTTCATTTTACAATGAACGACCTACAACCAAACACTTGAGAGAAAAGAGGTCTTGAGAGTCGATGAGGGTGAAATGAGGTGAGACTGGAGCAGCGCCGGAATGCTGAGGCAGGGTAAACGGGAGATCCCCGAGAAAACCCGGCGACCAGCGGTACCGTCCGGCACGATCATCACGTGCGAAAATCCGGGAGCGACTTCGCAGGGAAACGAACCCGGTTCGCCTAGGTGGGAAGCGATAAGTCTGACCACTACACCACCGCGGCCCCCAAATTAATGTCCCACCCCTTTCTAAGTGCCTTTTTTTTTAAATCTAAGTTTTATTTCTAATTTGTTAGCCATACCGAGAGAAAAAAACACACTGGCTTACCTTTATTGTTAGTAAAAAAAATTCTTTTTTTTTTTTTAGTTAATTATTGCAAAAGTTTTATTAAATTGAACTGGTAATGGTATAAATATTACTGTGTTAGGAGATATTAATTGACTACGCTATTTTAATTATTATATGGGATAGGTTTTGGGATGAACTTCTTTATTCACTTTGGGTTGGGTACTTGTTTTATTTTGGGGAAAAAGGGGAGGACCCCCTGTAAAAAACCCCCGATGCACTGTCTTTTTATTGGATTATTCTGGGTTGTTGAATGCGCTCGTGGTTTCTATCATTATCTCGAAGGTTTCTGCTGGGGTTTTTGCATTTCGGAATTTGATGTTGGCAGCTTTAATTTGGGGCATTATTGGGCGTAGAAAGTTCATGAATGTTTGGAATTCTCTGAAGGATTGAACAAGTTCGTTGGTGGTTTCTGTATCTTGCGGCTGGAAGTTGATGGGTTCTGTTGATGTTGTGTTGAGGGAATTAAATTCTTGTCTATGGTTTATCAGGTGTTGTGGCATTTGTTGTTGCGGCTGTCTTCTTGGTTTTGGGGGTCGTGGAGCTACTATTTTGTAGGGTTGCTGGCTTGGTGCGATCGTAATACTAGGTGTGATTGTTGATTTTGATCTTAGCGGCGGAAAGTTACTTGTGTTCCAGGTTTCAGGGGGTTGCTCTGCGCATTCGTTGCATCGTGGTGTGCGATGGCACTGCGAGGCTACGTGCCCGTAGCACTGGCAGTTCTTGCATCNCTGCGCATTCGTTGCATCGTGGTGTGCGATGGCACTGCGAGGCTACGTGCCCGTAGCACTGGCAGTTCTTGCATCGCTTTGGTGCTGTTTGTAGGTAGTCTTCTATTTTGACTATAAAATGTGTAATGTGTTTTACATTACGCATTTGTTTTTCTTGGTTGTGGTTTGGTAAAGTTACCATCACTGGAGGCGAATAAAATGGCGAGCGCTCGATTCTGGGGTCGCCTAGGGTTTTTATTTCCTGTGTTAATATTCCTTGAGTATCCAGGTCTTCCTTGATTTGATGTTCGGAGGTGCCTGCAGGCAGGTTTCTGATGATTAGTCGGACTTGAGTATTTTCCCCCTGTGCAGTATAGGTGTACGGTTCCAGTTTTAACTCTATGGCTTTTNGATGATTAGTCGGACTTGAGTATTTTCCCCCTGTGCAGTATAGGTGTACGGTTCCAGTTTTAACTCTATGGCTTTTTTCAGCAGCTTTGCATGGGTGTTCTTGGTTTCTGGATCGAACCTGATTCTATTGCCCTGTTTTAAAACTGTGAAAGCTCCGCACTCTTTTTGTAGCTTTTTTATGGCGGCTACTGGGTTTTGTCCTAGGTCACCCTTACAGTAAATTGAGGGTACTTTTGTTTCTGTTGTTGGCTTTCGCATTAGGCTTGGTGAATAGTGGGTGATTTGCGGTCTTGGTTTATTTGGAGTGTTGGTATTATTTAGTTTTTTGTGGGGTTTGGTGGCTTTAGTGTTTTCTGAGGAGGTAGATTTGTTGCGTTTTCTCGTGTTTTGGACAATTTTGTATGCAGTGTTGTCTGTTGGTTCTTCTTCTGGTTCCGGTTCGGATGTTTCTTGCTCATATTCAGATTCCTGGCTTTCGTCCTCGTCTANTCTGTTGGTTCTTCTTCTGGTTCCGGTTCGGATGTTTCTTGCTCATATTCAGATTCCTGGCTTTCGTCCTCGTCTGCGTTTACTGATTCGTCGTCTGATGGTTCATTCGGATACATGGCACGGATCTGGGCATCTAGTTCCTCGTCGGACAATTCCATCTGTACTGGATCAGGTGTGTGTGTTTTTGAGTTATTTGGTGTTGTTTTGTTGTCTTGGGATTTTTTCTTGGGTGTACCCTGTTTGTGGGTATGCTTTGGGTGCTCGCCCCGATTCATGTTAGGATCGGNTCTGTTGGTTCTTCTTCTGGTTCCGGTTCGGATGTTTCTTGCTCATATTCAGATTCCTGGCTTTCGTCCTCGTCTACGTTTACTGATTCGTCGTCTGATGGTTCATTCGGATACATGGCACGGATCTGGGCATCTAGTTCCTCGTCGGACAATTCCATCTGTACTGGATCAGGTGTGTGTGTTTTTGAGTTATTTGGTGTTGTTTTGTTCTCTTGGGATTTTTTCTTGGGTGTACCCTGTTTGTGGGTATGCTTTGGGTGCTCGCCCCGATTCATGTTAGGATCGGNTCTTGGGATTTTTTCTTGGGTGTACCCTGTTTGTGGGTATGCTTTGGGTGCTCGCCCCGATTCATGTTAGGATCGGGGGGAGGTAACGAGGTATTGCTGTTTTCTAATTTCCGAAGTTCTCGGTTTATGGCTAGATGGTCTTTGCCTTTGAGAAGGTGCACTAAGTGTTTGTATTTTTCGGCTTCGGAGCCCGCAATGGTTACGGTTGTTAAGCGCTTGTTTTTAAATGTTTTTGTGAAAAATTACTGTTTACAGAATAAATCACTGTTTGGAAAATTAAATCACTATTTAAAAATCACTGTTACTACGAGTCACTGTCTCGAGCTAGGATGGTACCAAGCCTGGGCCCTCTGACCCCCTTCCTCTACCGGAAGCGGGGCTAGGAGTAGGAACCCAGGTGGTATTAGTGCTCAGCGAGAGCGCAAGTTATTTTGAGAACACACAGTTGAAGATTCGACGAAAAAAGAAAGTTTTTCATTCGTGATCGTGTTTTTCTGCGAGTGTCTGCACTGGGG
>NQII01006371.1:94498-125328 GCA_002778355.1 Clitarchus hookeri
AACATTCGGACCAAACGTGTAATTTACAACCAGGGACACAAAAAAGGAGCGGCTGACATTATCATCGAAGCTCACTTTGGGAAATGGCGGCTCTCTTTCGGCAACCCGCAACACAGACCTGTCATCCGCAATCCGAGATCCAACAGGTGAATTCATTCTCCAGCTGGCTCATCCTGACCATTAGTTCAAAGCGCGACATTTCCAAAACATGATGCATTTTTATTCTGGAACAAAACTCCTGTGCAAATATTCATTGATTGTGAAATTGGAATGTGTCATTCCATTATATTAGATTACGGAGTCAATTACAGCACACTAAAAGCAAATCAATTTTTTTTTCAGTTGACTTGGGTGGCCAATTAAATTAAGGCATTTGATTTGATTCGCCAGATTATGCAGTAGAATATCACGTAGATATTTGTGCCGTTATAGAAGTAGCTTCATGTTAGTTTAGTACAAGCTGTTCACGGTTAATTGAGCACATTTAAAATAAACCTTATAGAAATGTCACTGCTCCTACCTGCGTCTGTTTTAATGGGCACACTGATCGGGATGCACGAAGCTAAGTTGGTAATGACGACAGGGAATTAGTTCCATATATTATTTAATTAAATGTGCTAGGTAAACATTTGTGATAACGAAAATGATTTCTTTCACTTTTTTTTTATGTATGTAATTGTAAAAATGAGCAAATTTATCTCAACTATTTACTTTTCTTAAATGTTCCATGTTTTTATTAGACAAGCGCATGAATAAAGTGACCAGGCCCATGCCAAAGTTAATNTTACTTTTCTTAAATGTTCCATGTTTTTATTAGACAAGCGCATGAATAAAGTGACCAGGCCCATGCCAAAGTTAATGTTACATATGGTGGAAGAATAAACAATGTGTGTACAAGTAGATCTTAGTAGGGCTTTCGAAAGTGCTCAGTCTATTANTTACATATGGTGGAAGAATAAACAATGTGTGTACAAGTAGATCTTAGTAGGGCTTTCGAAAGTGCTCAGTCTATTAGTGTAAGCATAACGTGGGGAAGACAATACTACAACGCAATCAATTAAAGTAATTATCATTACGAACCTGTAAACGTAATATACGTATAAACGAGAACATAAATTTACAAAAAAAAAATGTTTTCCGAGGAACATAAAATAATTGTATTGTTTTTTAAAAGGAGCCTATCTTTAAATCAATGTGAAATACAGCCGGTAGTATAACAGCTGAAGAGTTTAATATTTAACTAGAGAACATGACTTTTCCTGCCAAGTGTAGTCGTTGGATGGAGAAATATTTCACCTTTGTCGGGGCCGCGGTGGTGTAGTGGTCATACTACTCGCCTCCCACTTAGGCGAACCGGGTTAGATTCCCGGCGGGGACGCTCCCGGATTTTCGCATGTGGGATTAGTGCCGGACGACGCCGCTGGTCGGCGGGTTTTCTCGGGAATCCTCCGTTTCCCCCTCCCCTCCCTTCCACTCCGGCGGTGCAACATTTTCAGCTCATTTCATCCTCGTTGACTCTCAAGACCTAGTTAAAAAGAGCCGCCCAAATATCTCAACTCTAACTCCAATTCCAGTAGGTGTTAAAACTGTCTTCCACCATCGTCTTTGTAGAGGACACATATCAGCATGTAGGTAGTATTGCCTACGTGCTAGACACTGTATCGCTGCAGCAGAAGATTTTACACGAAAACTGTGGGTCCAGGGCAGTTCGAAGAAGGGGACCAGTTTTGTTTACAAGGTCATACTGGCCAACAAACCAGCATCAAATGTTCGTAATGCCTGGCTGTAAAAACCTTACATGCAATAAGAGGGTGGCCACCTCTGCTATTTTCATTACGAACGGAGGTGTTAATGACAGTTTACACTTAGGTTGAAGACCTCGATAACATTAAACAATGTTCGGAGGATTTTAGTTTAATTCCACTCCATTTCCGATGTTTTACAAAGAATACATTTTGTAATCTTAATTTTTATGGGTTTATATCTCCCTTAATGAAGTGCCTACTGTATATTCACTTGATTTTACATAATACATCACTTCACGAAGTTTGTCGGTCGAATTTCACCCAATTCTGTNCCTACTGTATATTCACTTGATTTTACATAATACATCACTTCACGAAGTTTGTCGGTCGAATTTCACCCAATTCTGTGTGTGTATGTATGTATGCATATATATGTATGCATATATATGTATGTATATATATATGTATATATATACACACACATGCACACAAACAAACACATAGTAAAAATAATTTAAGGAAAAATAGCGNATATATATATGTATATATATACACACACATGCACACAAACAAACACATAGTAAAAATAATTTAAGGAAAAATAGCGGTCAACGCGTTTAATAATTCTACAACGAATAAAAAAAACATCTATATTAATTTTTAGTAGCACAATTAAGACAATTGATCACTCATAGAATTTCGTCGTGACTTCATGCATTCCTTGTATAGTGTTGCTAAATTATTAGATGCCTCCTCCCATTTTCTTTACTCTCCTTGTAAATCGCATTTGTCTAAGGAGACGCCCGGACGTCTGCATTCGAACTAATTTTAATCATTTCACTTTCAACGAGACTTTAATAAAATTAACAATTTTCTAGACTCGCTGTAGTCAGCGGTCACCCTCATATAAAAACGGTGACTAACAGGTATTTTTCTCAGACGTTGATGTTGATTTCAAACATGACTTGTATAAAACTCTGATTTAATACCAAAGCATTAAAAGAGTTCGAACAGTTAAATGCTGTTTACGATTAAGTCAGCACTTTTGAAATCAACCTTTGGAGAAACATCACTGCCCATATCATAAGACTCTAGCATGCAGATTTACAGTTAGGTGAGTGAAGACATTTGAGCAGCTCTTAACAGCGAGGTCTTGAGAGCCAATGAGGATTATTGAGGTGAGTATGGAGCAGCGCCGGAATGATGGGGCGGGGTAAACGGGAGAATCCCGAGAAAACCCACCTACCAGCGGCATCGTCCGGCGCGATTCCCACATGCGAAAATCCGGGAGTGACCCGGCCGGGGATTCCAGTTACGTTGGCAGCAAGTCAAGATAAGTAGTTCTAAAACTTGACGTTGTACTTTAAGTGTGATATGTACATTTACTCCTGATGGTGTTATTGTTTCTTGTTTTATAAACGTCAGGAAAACGAACGTTCGTATTATTGGCACGCATATATTCCAAAAATTTTCACCTTTCATTTGGGAGGCTCGTGAATAAAGTGAGATTGTTCCGTGGCAATGTTAATACTACATGTAGTGGAGGGATACAGAGTTGGAAGTAACGTAGATCCTAAANGTGAGATTGTTCCGTGGCAATGTTAATACTACATGTAGTGGAGGGATACAGAGTTGGAAGTAACGTAGATCCTAAACAGGCTACCAAAAGTGCTCAGTTTACTGTGAACAGCCTATACGCTGGTTTTGTTTCATGCATAACCATACACAGAAAGAGTGATCTAAAAACACGAGTGAAACTCTGCCGTGTGGTTGAAACGAGCTCCCTGCNTGCATAACCATACACAGAAAGAGTGATCTAAAAACACGAGTGAAACTCTGCCGTGTGGTTGAAACGAGCTCCCTGCTGTCGTAATATCTGCGAGGCGTCAGCAGCGTGTAGACGCAACTTGTGAGAGAAAGACACTCCCCTCAGAAAGGACAGAGAGAAAAAAAAGGAGGGGGCGAGCGGAGCGACACCACTGCTAAAGCACATGTTTATAAATTGGATTTCGGGGAAGTAATTTTCGGAACAAGTCTGAACTCACGTGGACCGCCGAGCTGCGGCTGTGACGTGTAAAATTGTGAAGAAACGAGCTAATGTCGCCTTGAAGAAATGTCATGTGGGCTGAACAGGAACTCTCCTACTGCAATCGTTATGCTCCGGAGACATAACGAAACGCAAAGCTAATGTAGTGATTACGAACTGCACCGCGGTACGCGTTTCGTTAAAATTCGAAGCATATCGAAATTCTCTGACGCCACAAAACAAACGAATACTCGTTATGTAAATTTTATTTAGTAAGTTTGTCCAGGCAGACTTAAATACCTACCTAAAATGAAATATTTCATTGAAAAAAAGGCACAATGAATAACGTGTATGACAATGTCGTGAACTATTAATATTTGTGGTGTATACAGCTCACCGTGCGAGACATCTGTTGGGCAGAAAAGTAACTACCTACCTACATTGCGCGACATCTGTTGGGTGGAAAAATAAACTCGTGCTCTCGCAGCAACCACACAACAATAACCTACAAAGCCTACTGCAAATATATATATATATATATATATATATATATATATATANATAATCTTGCTAGTAATTAAAGGTGTTTTACATCATATTAGAGTGTATTTTTAATTCTTGGATAGTTAGCTTCAAGTAAATTGCGTGGAGTGTTTATTTTCAGCTTTTCACGGACAATCGTACTCGTGGTGAATAGCGCACCACAGTTACGATGTTGACTGCACGAAACCTAGGTTCCGTACTCGCATCTTGCGATTTTTACTGCTGCAACGTCATCCAACTCCGACATTTGCGGTACAACAACGAACCAAACCAGACAAAATATGTTCATACTCAGCTCGCTTCCGAGTGCGCTACTCGACGACAAAATCGCTTCTCAGCGAATCGACTGCTTTCATTTTACTCCGCACGGCAGATCATTATAAACGTTGAACGGAAAATTCTCGTCGTCTTATTTGTTCTCAACGCCATTTTACATCGAACACATTACACGCGCTAATTCCANGAACAGATTCCATAAATTGGTGAAACATCTTTTTCACGACGCGAAGCATGTTTCATAGGAAACGACTTCACACACGATATGCACGAAATTTTTGTGGCAGTATTCTCTTGCAAAGGAAGTAGTGGACGGCTCCGGTAACAGTCGTATGTTGAAATACCACATTCTGGATGCTTGGTTTGGACTAATATCGTAAATATTAATTGGTAAGGGAGGAGCATTTCCTTAAACTCTAACAGCATTATCTGAACATACGTCAACTTATAATATGTATGTTTGTATGTATAAAGCGTCCTTGACAGTAACATGTTTTCTCCTCGCATTTCTCTTCGCACAACTTTAATATACGATATCCTACTAACTCTCTGGATGATAACACAGTTGGGTCAAATTACCAGCGCAGAATCACTTGTTCCTCACAAATTACATCACAAAATAGGACATATTTCGATATCTGCCTCGTACGAGAAATTCTAGTACGCGTCGAAGTGCAAGGTCGGCATGCTGCACGAGTTTTGCATGTCTCTCGTCGTGTAGTCGCTTGCCAGACCAGACTGCCAGTAAATACAATAGCTTCTATTTTAAAGGCTGTTGATGATAGTGAGCACTTTTGAAATCAACCTTTGCAAAATATCACTGCTCTTACCTGCGCATATTACCAGCAAAGTTGGTAACGATAAAGAGAAAGTAGTTCCATATCTTAACGTTTAAAGGTCAGTAAAATATTTGTGAAAATTTAAATTATTTCTTTTGCTATCCGTTTTTTAATGCAGCCAAAAGTAAGAAATAGCAATTTTGTAAAAATTTACTTTCTTAAACAATTTTACAGTTTCGCTTGATCGCCGCTTGAATAAAGTGATCAGGCTCATGCCAATGTCAATTTTACATTAGGCGGAAGAATACACAATGCTCATACACGTAGATCTTGAGCAAGGTTTTCGAAGGTGCTCAGTTTACAGTGAAGAGCCTTTATAAGGCGTGTTCCAATACTAAAAGAGCTAGTTGAGGCGCCAGGCAGACGGGCGTGGGCGCTGTGCAAGTCCTCCATTAAGAGGAAATGAGACGGAAGTCCATGGCAGGAGGGGACGGAAGTGTTATAATTATACCCCGTGTGAACTACCGCCGGCAAGCAACAAGCAGTGGGCGTGCGGCGGCTACCACACCCCATTGGAATCTACGCACTGAGACTTCGCGCGCGATCTGACCTACACAAGAGACAACGCACGCTAGACGAGGGCATTATCTCATCTCGCCGCTACCCCCACAAAGCTACCCCTTGGCTTCACTGTGTCGCCATACCGTTAACTGAGCTGCTTTTGTAAACCTTCCACCTTGTATATCTTTGTGCCACACTTATTGACTCTTTTAACGTTTAACTGAGCACTCTCGAAAGTTTCCGCTTACGATCTACTTTTCTCCTCCCACAATGGCGAGCATTAACTCGATTCCCGGTGAGGTCGCCCTGAATTTTTGCATATGCGAAACGTGGCGGACGTTACCGTTCACCAGTGGGCTTCAGAGAGGTGCTCCAGTTTTCTCCTGCCATTGCAGTCCGTCGCTGTTCCACCCCTACCTTATTTAATTCCCAACTACGCTGAATACCTCAGCTGTAGAGATCCGCTCAGACCTCTCTCTTCCTCATTACAATAACTTTGTGAAAATAAAAATGAAAATGGAAAGCTTGAATTAGCAAAAAATTTATCCCGCAAGTTATATTTTGAGGTTAATGGGTAACATGCTAGTATCACTATTTGCTGCTCACGGTAAACTTAGCACCCTTGGAAGGCGCTGCTGAAGATCTATTTTTGTGCACATTGTGTATTCTTCCACCACATTTAAACTTAATATTCCCTATCTTTGATCACTTTATTAATACGTCGGTCAAGTAAAACTGCGAAATTATTATAAAAGTAAACATTTTACAAGTTTGCTAAGTCTTATATTTATATGTATTAAAAATAGAAATCAAAAGAAAAAAGTCAGTACTCACAAATATTTACACACAGTTATTATGTAGCGTTAAGTCGTGAAACTACTTTCCTTCCGTCATTACCAACGTTACTGGGCGCATGCCGCTTATTGTGCCTGTTAAAATACACTAACGTTTGTGAAAAATGCAACACCAAGAAGGATACGTGTGATTAAAATGAACTGTATAGCACAGATTAGGTACATGACAATACACAATTGGTTAGTATTACAGTACTGTACATGATCTATGTCCTTAAGAATTCAGTATGGTGTGAAGCCCTTATGTGCTGCAATCGGAGCAATCGAAGAGAACCTGGATATGTTCCTGGAGAATCTCCTCCACGCGGTTTGTATGCGAGTCCACAAAGCATCAACAGTGATTGCTAGAGGCCCGTGACTAACAAGTCGCCGACCAACCATATCCCAGACATGTTCGATGGGTGACATGTCATGCGAATATGCAGGACAGGGAAGCAGTGGTACCCGTCGTTCATTTCAGAAGGCTTACTTATTCTTCGCCACATGTGGCCGGGCATTGTCCTGCTGAAATATGGCATGTGGAGTTGCCAGAAGGAGGGGCAGTACCTCTGGCTCTAAAACCTCCCTGAAGTAGCGGTTGTCGTTCAGATTTCCCTTAATACGTAGGAGTTTAGATCGCAGGCTGTGTCCAATGGCGTCCCAAACCATCACACTTGGGGTTTGTCATGTCGCTCCACAATGCAGGCTGCTAGATTGCGGTCACCACGGTAGCGGCCATCACTGTATGACAGGTTGAAACGGGACTCATCCGAAAACACTGCCGTCGCTGGCGTGCTGAGTGGCAAAATGTATTCACGTGCCCATTGCAGTCTGAGGCGTTTGTGGTTTCTGGACAATGGAAGCCAACGTTTTTCTTATCGTCAGGGCATTGAGTAATTTCTACAAGTTTATCTTGCAATAAGGAAAACTTTTCTTCAATTTTATTTTCCTTAAATTCTTGCATAAGGTCGTACAATGCTCGTCTGCTGAAAGTTACGAGTCTTGTGCCTAATTCTGCAATATGAGAAAAATAAAAGGAATAAGCAAACATTAGAGATTCTATGAGACACCGTCTTCAACGCTTCGGTAAAAAAAAAATGGCGGACGTAAGCGCACAATATTTTTCTTTTAATTGCTCAACAGTAACTGTAGCTAACTTTTTTTTCAAAGAATCAAACCTTGATAAGTCTTGACAAGTAAACAAACACACAATTTTGTAAATATTTGACACAAACAAAACACGTTTTTAAGGGTTTTCTTTGCTCACCTAAAATATATATTATTTTAACTGACAACTAATTAAAAATCATAATAAAGTAAAGTACATACCACCCACTTCCATTTGTAGAATGGGGTTTTCCCATACTCCTCCATACGAAAACACTATTTCAAAAGTAATACGGTGATTAAACGAAAGTGTCGAGAACAAAGACATGCGGTTCAAACAATGACTGGGCTCCGACTGATCGTACGGAGACGGACAGGCAAGTAGCAGTTGTTTGTCGTTGCCACTCCAGTGTCGAGCCAACACTGTGTACGAGGCTGTACGGTGCGTTACGGNCACGAAAACACTATTTCAAAAGTAATACGGTGATTAAACGAAAGTGTCGAGAACAAAGACATGCGGTTCAAACAATGACTGGGCTCCGACTGATCGTACGGAGACGGACGGGCAAGTAGCAGTTGTTTGTCGTTGCCACTCCAGTGTCGAGCCAACACTGTGTACGAGGCTGTACGGTGCGTTACGNGGCAAGTAGCAGTTGTTTGTCGTTGCCACTCCAGTGTCGAGCCAACACTGTGTACGAGGCTGTACGGTGCGTTACGGCCATGCGGACAAGATGGCGGTCATCCCATGCTGTGGTCACATTGCGTGTTCCAGTACCCACTCGTCGCTGCGTACGACCCTCTTCTATCCACTGGTTCCACACACGCATCACTGTCGTAGCAGCATGCCATGTACGAGCCGAAATGTCACGGCATGACAAACCCGTTTCCTGGAGACCGATCATTATGCCCCGTTCGAACTCACTTACATACCGATATGGCGCCCTTTGACGTCGACGATGCGTACACTGGCACTTGCTTTCTCTTTNCCATGTACGAGCCGAAATGTCACGGCATGACAAACCCGTTTCCTGGAGACCGATCATTATGCCCCGTTCGAACTCACTTACATACCGATATGGCGCCCTTTGACGTCGACGATGCGTACACTGGCACTTGCTTTCTCTTTGATTGATGGCTATTCACTGACTGAGCTCGGTGTAACACTGACCTTTCCGGTCACACACGAGAGGGTGCTGCTGGACCTACGTGTGCGCTATCTCTCTGCAATCGTAATCACTTATTGCTGGCACACTGTTATACACATCCTCCGAGTTTGGATTCATTCGGCCCATTCTTTCTTCGTGCTGCAATTTTCATAAACAATGTATATNTGATTGACGGCTATTCACTGACTGAGCTCGGTGTAACACTGACCTTTCCGGTCACACACGAGAGGGTGCTGCTGGGCCTACGTGTGCGCCATCTCTCTGCAATCGTAATCACTTATTGCTGGTACACTGTTTATACACATCCTCCGAGTTTGGATTCATTCGGCCCATTCTTTCTTCGTGCTGCAATTTTCATAAACAATGTATATNTTATACACATCCTCCGAGTTTGGATTCATTCGGCCCATTCTTTCTTCGTGCTGCAATTTTCATAAACAATGTATATGCAGGCAGCGGCAGTGACATTTTTCAAAAGTGCTTAATTAACCGAGAACAGCCGATTGAAAGATATATCTTAAAATATATGTAATGATGTAAAGATATCTGGCGAGAGCTGAATATTTATTCATTGCATTACAAAAGTTCAGGATAGCACAGAGAAATGGAAACATTGTGAAAATCACGAGTATAAAAATCCCCAGATTTACTTACGCGTAGCAACCAACAGGAAGAGCATATGCGGATGAGTAAATTCTGAGACGGAAGAGGTGTATAGCATAACTACGGAGAGGAAGTGCAATCATTTGTGGTATCTCTGTGCCAATTAAGGGTACAGAGAGTAAAGTTTTAACAGCTCCCTACTTTAGGTATACTTCGTGGTTACCAATTTAATTTAATAAACATTGCACTGGTGTGCAGATATGTGAACCTTTATTTGAAATCAAATTTTAGCAAGTGGTATAAAGTTGCTTTCGCTGGTTCAAATTTACTGTGAGCTAGAAATAAATAAAAAAAACTTAGCAAAATTAATTCCTTTTTCACCTGCCATACTGTTCGCAAAAAAAAATTCATCAGTTTATATCTGTACGAAATAACGTTCAACTAGTAGACATTTATAGTAAGTACTCATTCCTCGAATAANAATTCATCAGTTTATATCTGTACGAAATAACGTTCAACTAGTAGACATTTATAGTAAGTACTCATTCCTCGAATAAAAATATGTTCAGATCCCATAATTTGTGGATTGTCACGTCGAAATCACGATTATAAATAAAGTAGACAAAAACGTTTACAGAAGATTTAACAAGGACGGATGAAATTCATCTTAAGGTATGATCAGCTATATTAATTTGAAAAAAAATTCATGCATTGCTACAATTAAAAAATATACACACACGTATTTAATTCGAACCATTTCTAAAAATTGAGGAAACAATTCATGGTGTTATACCAATTGATATGTATAACGATCTCATTTCGGTAGTGAGTGAGATTTTACTATCTGTACATCCCTGAAACGTTAATATTGTGATTTTGACATGTATTTGTGCAAAAATATGAACTTCAAATGTTTTAATGCGAGAAAAGGAAATTTACAAGTAATATATACAATTTAAANTATTTGTGCAAAAATATGAACTTCAAATGTTTTAATGCGAGAAAAGGAAATTTACAAGTAATATATACAATTTAAATGGTGTTTCGTAAAAATATTAAATAACGCATTTTTTTTTTGTTGACCCTTACACTTGACTTAGCACACTATAGTCCAATCACGGTTACTTCCAACTTTTCTGAAGTCCTGCCAAAGTTCTACTTCCGGGATATTACTCCGCTTCGTGCAAACGAAGATTAACAGAGCCTAGAAAATCACACCAAAGGGATAACGCACCGCATTCGTGCGCACTCAGTGTAATAACATTTTGCATAAAAACTATTTCTTACTAGGTATTACCAATACACCTATTTTCTCCCTGTTTTGATTAATATTAATTATAAATACAATAGTATAAGTGAAAGATTAAAAAAAAAACATAAAAGTACTTAATGTTTGCTTAAACTGAAATTTAATTTATATTCTACGTTAAAGTATAAAACGCTTGTGATACATAAAAAAAATCACCCCATGTAAAACGTGTTTGGTCGTTTACTAATTGTGTTGAGGTTCGGTTCAAAAAGTGCTAAGAAACCGCTAATAGACTATAGTTGGACCCAGTGACGACTGTGCAAGTGGCGTGGAAGGGCGGTGCGTGGTGAGTGGGTGAAGACATTTCAGCGGCTCTTAACATCGAGGTCTTGCCAGTTAATGAGGGTGAAGCGATGTGAGTATGGAGCAGCGCCGGAATGCAAGGGGGTGGGGGAAGCGGGATATCTATGAGAAAACCCGCCGACCAGCGGAATCGTCCCGCACGATCCCCACATACGAAAATCTGGGAGCGAGCCCGCCGGGAATCGAGCCCGGTTCAATTGAGGTGGGAGGTTAGTTGTTTACCGCGGCCCCGCGGTGCGTGGTGGTACGTACCGGCAAGGAGGGGTCGGTACGGCGGCCGAACCTGAGTCTAAGCGAGGGAGAGCGGTTGGCTTTCCTGACGACCTGGTGTTGTCCCAGGCGACTCTCCATGGCCTCCTTCTGCAGCAACAGCTCGTACAGGTCGCGGATATCTGCAACCACCACAATACACCGCCTCACTCACTCTCATCCGCTACACAACAGACTGTATACTACATTCGCGGTTACTTACGACTTTTCTGGAGCCCTGCTACAGTTATATGTTCAGGATATTCCTCCGCCTCATGCGAACTAAGCTTAACCGAGTTTAGACAACTACACCACAGAGTCAACGCACTGCATGCGTGCGCAATCAGTCTGATAATATTTTACATAAGAACTATTTCTTACTAGGTATTACCAACACACCTATTTTATCACTGTTTTATTCATATTAATTATAAATGAAATATATTCTATGTATAAATAATGTTAAGTAAAATTTGAGTTTCATAAAATAATGAGATATTTTTATGTGATATATGTATAGGAAAATCCAGACTCGTCATATATAGAATGATTTTTCAAAGGTTTGATAAATAACGTGAAGAAACGACAAATAGATAATATATTTAATATATAATTAATATTAATAGAACAGGGAGAAAATAGGTGTGTTGGTAGGGCCTAGTAAGAAATAGTTCTTGAGCAAAATATTATTACACTGAGTGCGCACCAATGCGGTACGTTGCCCCTTTCGTGTAATTTTCTATAATCGGTTAAGCTTTGTTTGCATGAGGCAAGGGAATTTCCTGACAGCATAACTTTGGCAGACCTTCAGAAAAGTTGGAAGTAACTATGAATGTAATTATTACTAGATAGGTGTTTTCGGTGAAAATATTTATGATTTCGTCACTTTTCAGAAGATTATTTCGGTATGTTTTTTTTGCTACATTCTCACCAATTTCGTCAAACATTTAGTCCATTTTAAAGAAGACATATGAGGTTTACAAAGACAATATAACTGCATTATTAATACTAGTTTAATTTGTAGTAGAATTTAAATGCATAGGTATATAATGACAATTTTATAGGTTCAATTAGTCAAATTTACAAAATATTTAAATACACAGAACAAGCATCACACAATCGATTAGGCCTACTCAGAGAAAAGAAAATAATAGTTAAATCCTTAGCAACACTTAAAATAACACATCAAAATTAAAATGTAGACAAAATAACTAATTTCAAAATATTACACAGATCAGACATTGCCCAAGTTAACATTATTTCAATGTTTTCAGGAATCAGGTTTTGTCCTTTGGTCAGACATAATGTTGTTGTAGGCTGAAAATGACCTCTCGGAATTAGCATTGTTTACTGGCATCCACAGTTACTTTACAGCAGCATCTACAAAACTACCACGCTCAGACTTTAACCTGCATGGCTGCTTCTATGAATGGTTCTATGGAAGAAATGGCCATCTGCCGGGCCGTTTTCATGGACGTTTTCGTAATTGATCGTGTGCAATTTTCGATGGAAGGTTTCCTTAAAGGTTGAAATTTTAGCTGAAGACTAATAAACACGATTAAACAGTAAATAAAGAAATCACGAAAATGTTTACCGATTCTAAAACAGCATTGATATAAATTTATGGTAAACATTCGCTTCTGTGTAACAAAAAATTACAGTTATAAGAAAACTATAAGGCTGTGTGCAAGATTGTTCGTGAACCACAGTTGCAGAAGTATTTACTTGTGCGGCAGCAAGTATCGTTGGATAGGTTATTCCAAAGAACCCTCCATAAGTGCTTGCATGCAGGCTCGGGTAGCAGGTCTCGTGGAAGTTACCGCCCGAGCTTGTAAGGAATTGTTTATCGTGGCACACAGGCGTAAGATCTACCACATGCACGTCGTGTATTGTTCCTTTATATGTAAAACTAACATTGGCACTGGCCTGATCACTTTTCATACTGTTTATAATTTTTATTCACGCCAGGTGATCCCTTACCATGCCTCTTGGAAAAATGGGATATGGAGTGCCATAGGTATTCGCGCCTTGCGAATCTTCGCGAAGTTGCTCTGCGCATACAATACATACATTTACGTACAATATATGGTGCTTTGATGGTCTCAAATATATAATAAAATAATGCGCATACAGAAAGCATCAGTGACATTAAGAAATTATGAGAATACATAGAACTCATAACTATAAGTCTCGTACGTATTAGTACAGAAAACTAAAATACTCTTCCACATAATACAATACATTTAAAAGCAAGATTAGTTTTGGTTTTTGTTTGAATAAAACAAAACTGCTACAGCATAGGTCTTTATACATCAGTGGGAGGCAATCATATATTCTGTTTGCAGTGAAATTGAATATTCTTTTGGTATAATGAGACAGAGGCTTAAGGGACGTGCATATTTCTTGTAGATATTTTATTATGTTGATGAAGTTTTTTGTATGATTGGAATTTTTCATGCCTCGGTTAAGCGCAACTGTGAAATCATTACAAAAGTAAATATTTTATATATTTGCTAATATTAACAGTTAATGCATTATAAAAACAGAGAGCAAATGAAATTATTTCACCATTCACAGACGCTTAACAAAAAAATTTGTAATCAACGTGAAGAGATGGAACAACTTTCTCTCAATCGTTGCCAGCCTTACAGTCGTTACCAGCCAGTCAGTTCGCCTGTTAAAGTTAACGCAGGTAGGGGCAGTGACATTTCTCAAAGGTTCATTCCAAGTGCTCCGTTAACCATGAACAGCCTATATACTCAATCGGCGGTTGCTTCCAACTTTTTGAAGCCCTGCCACAGTTCTACTTCCAGGATATTTCTCCACCTCATGAAAACTAAGCTTAACCGAGTCTAGAAAATTACACCAAAGGGATAACATACAGCATTCGTGCGAACTCAGTTTAATTAGGGGAACTGGGGGATAGTTGTAACATTTTTTGGGAAAATGCTGATATTTTGAAAGGTTTTAATTTTTTCTTAATTATAGCAAAGTGTATATGTAGATTATATATTTTTTTTATCATATGCAACTGTAAAATAATCAAAAAGTTGGTTCAATTTGGCACAAAAGATATTTTTCAAAAACGAGTCAGCTGTTACAATTTTCCCCGTATTAGGGGTAAGTTAAAACAGGCGTGGGGCAGGTATAAACACCAAGAAATAAACAGCAATAAGTGAACATATTTTTATTTTATTTGATATAAAACTCAACATTACCTTTCGGACATTTGTAATGACTTATTTTATAACTTATAAGCTAGTTAAGTAAACATTTTTTTGTTTTCCAACATTAAGATTACTTATAATAAACTTTCAACATTATCAAAACTAACATAGCACTTTTTGCTTTATAATAAATCTGTAATGCTTTACACTCGATATGCTTCTTACTAACACATTTCTGTCATAATATGTTTGTATCTTATATCACATTAAACTTTCAAAATTATCATACTTAACATGGCGCTTTTTGCAAAATAAATTTGCAAAAAAAAATGCTTTACGAAACCTTCAAAACAATCAACATGTTACTTTTAAACTTATTTAGTATCTTATAGTCTCTAATGCTTAATAGTTTTATCAGAATCAACATGGCACTTTTTGCAGTCCTATTTAACATCTATCTATAGCTTCCATTAATACTAAAAATATGAATAAAACGTCAGTCTTCATCAGAATCACAGTTTGCACAAACGTAAGAAACAGTGTCGCCTCTCACGCATTTAACATGTGCCCACAATTTGCAAATCAAACATTCGACCCAATCTTCTTTAATAGATCTGCTGTATTCTTCTCCACAAACCAAACAAAACCACTCTTCGATTTCAGAGTCTAACTCATGGGGTAAATTCTTTTTTTCCCCTTTCTTATCATTTTGGATGAAATGGTCAATTAATTTTACAAATTATTTTTCGGTCATTCAGCTTGAAGAATTTCCAGCTCCAATGCAATCTGGTGGTCCACTTCGGATAAAAATATCCGTGTACCGGATTCTCGGGAACACGAACATTGGTGGAACACTATTGCCTGCGGCGTTTATAGTGCAAGCAAGTGTCACTAGCGTTCCTCTCTCAGCTGACGTAATCGCACCAACTTGTTTCTTACCACGTGCAGCGACGATTTTTTTCGGTTTATGCACGGTTGTTACGGCTTTTTCATCTATGTTCCAAATGCGAGAGGCTGCCAGATTGTGGTTTTTGAAGAATCTCTTCATACTTAAAAAAAAAAACATCTCTACATTCGTCTTGTTGAAATAAGTTGCTCTGCTTAAAAATGTAGCCTCTGGCGTCCTGAGAGACAGTTTTGGATTTCTTTCCATGAATTTAGTAAACCAATCTGGACCAGCGATTTCATTTTTGTGCCATGAATCGGGGATATTTTTGGCACCAGTTGATACAGTGGATTGAAAAGCGAGCTTTCTTACTTGTAACGGAAGCAATCCGAAGTAGATATCAGAGCATTTCAGCAAATACGAGGCTATTTTCTCTTCTTGTTCAGGTGTGAATACTAGTCTTGATTTGACATACCCAACAGAAATAGTTTCATTGTTTTTCTTCTTTTAAATATATTTATACAAAGACACGTGGCAAAGATCGAATATCTGAGCAGCTTTTCGAATCTTTGTCTTATTTTCTAAAACTTCTTTGGCAGCCTGCTCGTATACATCTTGACTTTTTGTTGCTCTTTCGGACTTTCGTTTATAATTCCTCATTCTAAAACAAGAAAATATAGTCATTTTCATATTTACATTTGAGGCAAAAAGTCTAGCCAAAGGTATTAAAACCACAAGGGGCAAGTTGTAACATGTTACAAAATGCCCCGAGATTTTGTTATAACTTGCCCCATAGGACGATTTAAGATATTATTATTAAAGTATATATATTTAAAAGAGATTGTAAGATAAATATTCATAACATTTGAAAGCTTAATATATTGACGATTCGAAAATATAAACACATAGTTCGAACATATCCATTATCACACCTAAAATCAAAGTTTACGAGATTTTTTTTCCGTTACCTAGTCAAAATGGCGGACCTGCTCTCTACCGCTCGCTGCGCCGTACCGAGCGACACTGACTGTGGTTACGTAATAGAGGTTGTTATAAGGGTCACGTTGAGTGTTAATTCTAAACATAATTGTTGCAAACTGCCGAGTAATTTAGCTGTTACTACTTACCCCTGTTACAACTAGCCCCTAGCTCTCCTACACACTGCGTAAGAACTATTTATTACTAGGCATTACCAACACACATATCTTCTAACTATTTTTATTTTTATTTACTGGTATTAAAATGTTATCTCGAAAATCATAAAATACCATTTAACTTACGCAATACTAACACACATTATTAGAACATTACAAACACATCTTGATGTTTAGTAAAAACACGGCACAGATTTTGGAATACCATCTCTTCCCACTTCGTGTACATCTAAGTTATATGTTGTTCTGTTGCAGATTCTGCTACTACAAATCAAGAGCATGTTTCCGAAATTCTAGCTGACAGCAGTTGTAGAAATTAACAAAAAACTCCTAATGCTTCGTACAACGAAACTGCCACTGGGGATTCCTTTCTCGGGGCTGTGATGAGTGAGAATGTAGTCAGATGAACAGTTAATAGAAGGCAAATCTAGATCTTGAGGGTCAAGATTCCGTTGGAACTTGTTACATAAAATCAGTGTCAGTACATCTTATGGAATTAAATCTGGGATGACCAACCCTCTGAGGGATTCTTTAAAGACACCATGGTACCTGTTCAGGGCAGTAAGGCGGCAATAGGTGGATATAAAAGAAGTGAGAGCAGTATACACTACTTCACAAAACATAGTGCTCAACCTGGTCTCCACTGCTTTCATGTGCGAATCTACAAAAGCATTAATCTTCCCCAGGTCAGATTCTATGTGATTAATTCCAGACTGTAGATGGTCAACTCTGTCCTCTAGATGACCATGTTCCAACTCTAGTTTTATCACCTTCTCTATACCCACTCCGTTACAGATACCAACACCTAGGGCTCTTGCTCCAAAGATGGCCGCCAATAATGGCAAGAACCTCTTCTGCCGGGTACCACAGAATTCTCGATTGGTTCCACAAAGGTTCCTATCGACATCTAGGTCAACTTGCTGAAAACTCGTCAAGCCAAAATGATCGATGGGCCGTGCTTACGCAGTCCCTACGCATACTGAGTGTCGGGATCAAGCCATGCGGTGATGGCGCACCTGATGCGTGTGGCAGTGTGGCCCTTATCGCCCCCGCGTTTCTCGGCCTCGAACGCGCTAACCAGCGCCCGCGAGAGTGAAGTGAGATGAAGATGAAGCAGAGTTGGGGTAGAAGGGCGAGGGGAACGGTAGATACCCGGGAAAACATGCCGGCCAGTGGCATCAACCTCCATAATTCCCACGTGTAAAAATCCGGGTGATCCCGCCAGGAATAAAATCCGCTCCGGCTTGTTGGGAGGCACCGCATACTGGTATTAGATGGCGTTCGCCGTACAGCATTAGTGAGGGAGTTAAGTCTGCTTAGCACTTAAGAGATCTTCCCGCCATCGCCGCAGGTTCTAATTCACGCTTGGCTTGTGGAATTCTCAACCTCGCGTCAGAGGCATTTCTCCGCAGCCTGGGCGACACTTGGAATTCCTGATACGCGGAGTCAGGATCTCCCACGGGCCTCTGTACGATGTGTTTGAATTACGGAATGCTGCGGAATATCTACTTCTTATTTACCCGGATGTTAAGAGAGAATGGTTTATCGTGAGATAGACTGACTGTTTCCTAAGTTTCAATTTACTATTCACATGTCAGAAATGTTTGTTTAGCCATTCGTTGTCGTGTAAGAAGCCACTTTCCCATTTAACTGGGCCAATGAGAATTCTGACACTTGATTGATCCTTTACGACTGGTCTGCAAAATGCCAAGGCAGTTCAAAATGGCATCATCCAGTCATAAAAGGATCAGGACGTCACAGCTTTTTAGAAGATACACACGTCAAAATAAGTTTTGCACCGCCTGTAATTGGTTACACATGAAGTATGTTCGCTGGGACAGTCGGCGTATTACAAGTACACGTGTGTCAAGTCGGGCATGTTATTCCGTACAGACTGCGTGTATTTTAATCCCACGCTTTCTCTTGCACCGTGAACAACACAGTAACTCACAAATCCCGGTGGTGCACAACTTTTTGAAGTGTGTATGTTGGCTCAAAAATTTTCCTCGATTTTACAGTGTGTCTAAAGGCTTTTTCACACAATCAAATTTTTCTTAAAATTAATTTGAATTAATATTGAGTTCAATTCATTGGATGCTATGTGACGTCATACGAACGTCATAATCGCGGCCATTTTCTCTTTCAATATCTTGAATGTCTCCGTTTCCATCAAGATTTTCGTTTTGAACATGTGCTATATTTTCTTGAATCCAAAATTTCAATCGCCGATCACAGCTTTTCTGACAACGTTAATAGAAGTAATCTCAGAATAATAGGCATGTACCCGCATTTAAAATTGTTACAAAATAAGGGTGCATATTTTTTAAAAAGAAAATGTACACTGATATGAAGAAAATTTGTTGTGGTTTAGCCAATTATTTTCATGTCGTGCATGAGCCGTAGATACTAATAAAAATTTGATTTGTTATAATTTTCCTAGTCTTATTAAAAAGTTAGTGATGCATTTCCATGTGGATACTTTCTGAAATCAATTAATTGAAACGCAAATAAAGTTTATTTTATAGTTCAATAAATTGAATTGAAGTAATTTAATTCGATAAATATTCGTTCGTGTGGAATGGCCTGAAGCGTGATGTAGTTCCGCACGCCAGGGCGCGTGCGACTAACACGCGGACACGAGAGTAGTGAAGTGGAGTGAAGACATTTGGGAGGCTCTTAACATCGCGGTCTCGAGAGCGGATGAGGGTAAAGCGAGGCGAGTATGGAGCAGCGGTGGAATGCAAGGGCGGAGATCCCGAGAAAACCCGCCGACCAGCGGTATTGCCCGGCACGATTTCCACGTGCGATATCCTGGAGTGACCCCAACGTAAGAGTTTCGTAAACACTCAAACACATTTAATCCTAACCTTACAAAATGAACTTTGTTGCACGTGGCCTCCAACACACTACGAACACAGGACTCATTTTGACTATTTCAGGTTTAAAATGTGACTTATGTACAGTAAAGCTTGCTATTAGAAGTAATTTAATTTCATGACTCAACGTTGTATTAAAATGTAATCTTGAATTCAGTGGTAAATTTTTGTAGCGAGTGTCAGGATATTATATCCATATGTATATAAAGTTTGTCACATACGTGCAAGCCTGTGTATCCATTCAATAACTTTCGCATACCTTATATATCGTCGGTATACTGCCAAAAGTGACCAAGTCACAAAATGGCGAAAATGAGATCAATTGACCAACTTGCTAGGAAGATTTATATCTTGTACAGGAAAATGTGTCCACGTCGAATATTTTCTAGTTGTTGAGTATTGTTATGTCGCCATTGCGACCAAATCACTAAAACGATAATGCTGTGCAGCAAATAATGATTAAGTATACTTAGTCAGTTTTATGTGTTTTGTGGTACAGAATCTGTAGTTTACAGGCAGAAATGACCAAGTCCACTTGGTCACTTTCTTCTGTAAGACCTACTGCTTTGGAAATTGGCCAGCATGACTCGGCCATTTACGCGGTAAGAAACTAATGTTTACGGTGCTTGATTAAGCCATATTGTGTAATAGTAGTAGTATTATAATGAACATAGGAATATTGTTGGTACAACTAGCAACAAAGAGAATGAAATATGGCGAAGTATGTACTAACGTTATGTATTGTTATTAATGAAACAATAATAAATTTTAATTAGCGGCTTAATTATTAGATTTGTTAGGCTCATGTACAGTAATTTTCAAACATCACAGCTAATTATTTAATTTTTAATTAGTACCAAGGGTCGGCTTCATGAAACTAGTTAACATCTGCGAATAATACTAGAACATGTGTTCTTTCGTTACCTGATGTAATTGGAGTTTAGTACCTATTTTATATAATTATCAAAGTTCTTCGTTTGTGTTTGTATCATATTGTCGACTCAGAATTGTGAGGCTACATAAGCTACATTTAGTTTGTGTTGTTTGCATAAATATTGGTTTCTTTCGGCAATATACAACTCAATCACAATTTTATGCAAATTCATTCAATTTACAGGTATTAAAATGTTATCTCGAAAATCATAAAATACCATTTAACTTACGCAATACTAACACACATTATTAGAACGCTTCAAACACATCTTGATGTTTAGTAAAAATACGGCACAGATTTTGGAATACCATCGCTTCCCACTTCGTACATCTAAGCTATGTGTTATTATGTTGCAGATTCTGCTACTACAAATCAAGAGCATGTTTCCGAAATTATAGATGACAGCAGTTTTAGAAATTAACAAAGAATTTCTAAGTTTCGTAAAACGAGACGACGAATCAAGATAGATTGAATCCTGAAACGGAATATGATGATTTGGAGAGAGGCGACGCTGTAGGTACAGATGAAGATGATATCTCTATCTTAGTTGATAGTGGTAGTGATGAGTACAGACTCCCCGATGCAAGCTCATCTGATGAGGATGCACCAAAGATTAAGAAAAACAACCAAACCGTTGGAGGAAAAAAGACTTCACGAAATGGAAGAAAAATAAAACTAAGGTAAAAAAGAAAATCAGGGCGGCTTTATGCCACAAAATGGGGCATGCAGCCAGGCAAATCACCTACGGCTGTTGACTGCAGCAAGTGTAGGTGGACGTGTACTGGAAACTTTGATGTGAACGCTAGGAAGCAGCTGTGCTCAGGATATTGGAAACTTGGTTACTGTCGGCAAAAATACTTTGTTATTCATAATGTTTCAAGTTTGCCGACGAAAACCCAAAGAATAAGAAGAGGCACTGGTAAAAGATAGGTCAGTAGTAAGGCCTATTAGTTTGTAAACGACAATGAGAAATTGCGTGTTTGTAAAGAGTTCTTTAAAAAAAAAAACTTTTCATCAGCCATGGCCCAGTTGGAAAAGCATTATCAGGAATCAGTTAACTTTGTGTGTTTACTGCTGATGGCCAGCGTAATACACAAACCATAAAGTAAAAACAAGATCATAAGTAATTCAGACAGTCAAATTACACTTTGAAAGCTTCCCTAAAATTGAATCTCACTACTGCTGGAAGTCAACAAGTACCTTGGGGGTACGTTGATCCCCAGCTATCGGTTAACAAAATGTACTAATTGTATGTTTAACAGTGTAGAGAGAAGGAAAGAGAAACGCAAATAGAAGAACCAGTTGTTTCACAAATTACTTACTGGCGTACTTTTTGCCAAAACTATAATCTCTCATTCTTCGAGCCAAAGAACCAATGCACAATGAAAACAGAATATGAAACACACATAAAGAGAAGAGTTGAAGCAAACAGTGCTAAAGATGTTGATAATCAGCGTGCGATCCATGACAAAACATCTGTAAGTGCACCATTCTATCTGCAGAGTGTTTTGCAAATTTTCGCATCCGATGACTCTTAAATGTACTACAGCGGAAAACTTTCCGTTTACAATATTACAGTTTATGAGTCGGCTAACCCACTTAAGGCTTCGCATGGTCTGAGCTTAATGGCCAAAGGGGAAGTTGTGAAATTGGCACTGCACTGCTTGAGTGGATACGGCAATTACCTGTCACTGTGACTGAAATTTCACTGTTCTCAGACACGTGTAGTGGTCAAAATAGGAACCAGTTCATTGCAGCTCTTTGTTGGTACATTATACAAAATACTCTCTTGCAGATAATTACACATCATTTTATGGAGAAAGGACATTACTACATGGAAGTAGACTCGATGCATGGTGCAATAGAGTCAGCATGGAAAAATGTACAGATTTACACAATGAACGATTGGCTGAATGTATTTCGTCTGGCTCGTTCTACGAGGGAAAGAATAAAACAAGTGGCAACTACGTCGTTAAAGAGCTATTGTATTCAGACATGATTGATTTGAAAGATGCTGCTGCAAATGTTTTACAAACAGAACCATAGAAAATGAGGGTAAAAGAGTGAAGTGGCTTACAATCAAGGCACTGCGCTAAACCAAGTCTCAGTATAACCACAGTGATCCGGAGTTCAAGTCCATGCGTACTGCAGTACGAGGTCGGCCTGTTCGCATGCCAAAGGAATTTCCTTCCCTGTACCGAACACAGCTATCAATTTCAGAAACAAAGAAAAATGATCTCTTGAAGCTGTGTACCGCCAAGGCTATCCATCCCTCAGGACCTTCATGGATAAAGGCAAAAAGTGACCAAGTCACATTGTGTTAAAAATGTGGCCATGACCAAGTCATAATTAGTGTCACAATAATTTCAATTTACTATTATTAATTGTTAATAACCCCTTATCATATAAAACATGCATTATATAAATTAAAAACGTCTTTAGAACCGAATCAAATGTATAACCCAATTTTTGGTATGTTGTATAATCTTTATTTCTCACAAAACAGCATTTATGACTTGGTCACTTTTGCCAGTATGACGGCTATATATATATATACACACACATACATATTTATAAAAATACAATTTATGTGAGAAGTAGTGAATGGCCATGCAGAATTTCTGTCAAACAGCGTGCAATAATATGACTTGAGGCGGTGAACCCATAATTTTGTCAGCGGAACATCTGTAACTTTGTTACTTACAATCGTCTGTAGAGTTATTTTGTTTTCAGCCTTTTAATGGCTATGTTGGAAGACTCCGAAGTAATATTTCTAATACGCACCGTGTCCTGAATTGTGCGTGATTGTAGTACATAATTTACATTATTGGGAGCCCACTTCAGTAGCTCTACCGTGATTTACTGCAACATACTGCAGGCGCCTGGTTAATGGACATATCAATGTGTCGCCACGTATCCTGTGTTTTCAGAAATACAAATAAGAACTGAAATACAACATTTCAACTTTAGAGCGTTTGAAATACGTGTTTTCAAAAAGGATGTACTCTGTGTATTAGCAACTTTTTCTCTTAATAAAAAAAAAGGCACACTTAAGGGTAGTCCGGAATGTAACTTTTAACAAGTCACTTGACGTACTGCTAGTGTTATTTTGCACTTATTCCATATAGCAAAACAAACGCTAAAGGCTTATACATCTGAAAACATACTAGTAGGATATCTGCCAATATAGTGCCTATAGCTGTATTGAACTATTCCGGTTTGGAGCAAACATTTTTTATGTGTTTCTTTAACTTTTTGCTAAGGATATTAAAAAAAAAGTGGCATTCTTTTCACATCAAAAAATATTGCAGCAATTTTCTTTATGATTATCCTTTTAGAAATGGAATTATTCAAGATGGTTTTCGCAGCACCCATATTCAAACTCATGTTGTGTTACGCACGTGACACGTAGTCGAATGAAATGCTTTATTGCGATTCCAAACCTGCGAACACTTGTCACATTTCCACTGCTCGCGAAGTTGTAGCACATTATCCCTAGCAACGAGCCGTTTGTTAACACGACTTTCCGCTCTCATAGAAGAGCAATGGAAGACTCATGCCGCATGTCACGAAATTGTTTGTTTGCGAGGGTTGATGAAACACCAGAATAAGGAGCATACAAGGAATGAGTTACAACTCGACAATATAACAAGAGAACTTTATCTTATTAATTTATTTCCCGAAGTACGTTCTGCGATGCTACCAATGCTATAACAGAGTGAACTACAATATTATTCACTTCGTCATATCGGCAGACAATACGCTTGGCATCACACGCCAGTATTTTATTTTTATTTTAGAACTAGCCAAAGTTTTTTTTGTGGGAAAATTGATTGTTTCGTTTATTCTCAGTTATTTCATACCGCAAATATAAACCATAATAATGGTGGTAAAACACTACTTTATAAACAATTTCATGTAAATTATCGTGGAAATATACATGACATGAACTAACAGATGAGAGGCCCACACGGACTAATAAGGCTGTGCTACTCTTATCAGAATTGAAATACGTATATGAACAAAGTGCGTGTTTCCACAATATCTAAACAGAAAAAAATACACAGCTGTTTGTTGTATATTTACGCGATGTGTAGCTCGTAATAATTCTGTTTAAATATGCAACCATTATTTTTAAATGCCGAAGTAGTAAGATTGAAGAACCTCGACTTGAGGTTTCTTCGACAAGGTTTCGTTTTACTTACTCGAGATACAGGCTCCTGGGCCACAATGAAGCGACAACTAGCATGTCACGTCAGTAGGAATAACGGTGGCAGGTGGCGCCAAGTGAAGGCAGCGGCAAAGCAGCTGAACTACCTGTGCAACGTGTTCGGCACAGCTGACAGCTTCAAGCTAAAACTTGCCCTCGAATTTCATTTATTTTTGTGCGTAGGGAATTGCCAACCGAAATGTGGAAATAATTGTCGCAATAGTCACAGTGAATAATTTTGTTAAGCATTGAAAGTTTTTTGTAAATGCGATAGCTTGGCTGACGTCATGAATTCTGACTTGCACACATTATAAATCACTTACGGGTAAAACAGTTCCACAGGTACAATTTTCATTTTCAATTCACCAACATGACTTTACATTTCACAAGTTATTTAAAACAATGTATATATTATAAAAACTAATTTAGTGAATCCAGCATGTTCTTAACGGAACGTAATGTAACTTCATTAAACCTGACATAACCAAACTTTATCCCACATAAACCAGACCAAAATACGATGAAATATTTAGGATACCCCTAGCACGGTGCCTGAAGCCACGTAAAAATTTGAATTAAATGCAAAATTTTCAGTTTCTGACAAATTTGGTTGATCTTCCAAACTTGAATTTGCCTTCCCTTGAACAGAACGAAAAATGAAAGACATTTATTTGACACACGCGCGACGCTCAGGTTTTCTATCTTCTCGAAATTAACTCCAGCCCGCGCTCTTACCTCATTTGTCTCACGTCAACTTCCTGGAACGACTCAAGTTGAAGTATAACAGCTAGCAGGTCGCGTACGATTCTTTTAGGCTCATTAAGCCGATGGAAACCTCGCCAATGATTACGAATGAAAAATAAGCAGGCATTTGCAAACCGTCGCGGCATTTCTTATCTCAAACTCTCTTCAGATACTTACTTCTGCAACATACAAGAGTGCCTACCATTACTCGAGTTTACGACATCTGAACTCCAGTCTATACACCTTATTTCAACGTGTGTGTATGTGTATATATATATGAGTTAAAATATGTAAATATTATATATATAATATTTACATATTTTAATTCATACGTTCGAAAACCCTCGATTCCAACACTGCAAATAAATTAATTTAATGACCTAGATTATTTAAAAGTGAAACATACTAGAACCTTCTATAATATGAAATAAACACATTCCCGAAATGGTTTTGCTATAACCGTATGATGCTTAATAGTTACTTAATTCACGTAAAATTAAATCATTCACACACTATTGAAATTATTAAACAATACGCTACCAAGATGAGTTAAATATTTTGATTTGTTTATAATTGCAAATTAAAGTTTTACTACCATGTATAGCATCTGTCAGTAAGGGACTATTCGCTAATATGTAGTTTTATTTGAATATAAAAAGTAAAAGACCTAAATCTAAAATATATTAACAAATTTCGTTTATCCGAACTAAATACTGCAAATGATTCCACTCTTTGGCGCAACCAAGCGTAGTTTTTCAAAAGTTATAGAAAAAAGGATACAAAAGTTCGTATAAACGTACACTTTTGAAAAATTACAAACGACGACTTATTTCAAAATTTTGAAATACTTCATTACTTTCCAAACATTGTCACAGATATTCAAGAGGCCCTGCTTGGTTACAAATATCACTTTAACGGATTAAATGGACTGTGTCCAGTGCAAAACAATTGACACAGTCCACTGAAAAAGTAAACATACTGTACCATTGCCATTTAACTTCAATGATAACAACGGGGGTTAGAGTACTCGCCTCCCACCTAGGCGAACCGGGTTCGATTCCCGGCGGGGTCGCTCCCGGATTTTAGGATGTGGAATTCGTGTCGGACGATGCCATTGATCGGCGGGTTTTCTCGGGGATCTCCCGTTTACTCCGCCCTTGCATTATCACCTCACTTCAACCTCATCGGTTCTCAAGGCCTCGATGTTAAAAGCCACCCAAATATCTCCCGTCCACTTCAATGATAACATAGAAATTACACTAATTACCTCAAATCCCTTGAGTATTTAGCTTCGTCCTCCGAGTGCTGCTACGTTATATTAGACCAAGAAAACTATTTTCCAATACAAAAAGGTACTTAGGTGATGCCTAACGTCTCGTCGACAGCGATGTCGTTAGAGAAGGAGCAAGTTGCTGAGATAAGCAGCAAGGAAACATCCCAGCATTCACCGGAAATGACCTTGGGAACCATGGAACACCCAAATAAGGATGGCCAGTCGGGATTCGAACCCAGGTTTTCTCGCGTGCGAGTACGAAGTCTGCCACTGCGCCAACTCGCTGGGTCACTACGCTAAGAAATGATTACTTAATGTACGGCGTATCCACATTTTCGATAACTTCCCAAATCATTTCAATTTCACTCACTAACGATACGTACCATTGTAAAACTAATGGTAAGAAAATTTTTAAATCCCTTTGTTAAAAAAAAAAAATCATATTACACTATCCGAACCCAACTAAGACATCTCATGTATTAAACGTAGGCCATGTAAATATTTCTTCTTGTTATTTTATATTTGTACCACATGCTGCTGAACTTGTAGATATTATCAACAATTATTGATCCTTAGCAAAATAAATTTTTGAGCTAATAGTTTTTGCATAAATCTATGTTAAAATCAAAATTTTATAGTAAGAAACGTGCAAATCATGAAAACTATTTTACGTACAAAAATGAAATAATTCACACTATAGTAGTTTTGAATTAGCTCTTGGCATCGTCTTTCAAAGTCGTACAAGAAAATTATTTTANCAGTTTAAGAAATGTGCAAATCATGAAAACTATTTTACGTACAAAAATGAAATAATTCACACTATAGTAGTTTTGAATTAGCTCTTGGCATCGTCTTTCAAAGTCGTACAAGAAAATTATTTTACACGAAAAAAATAAAAAAAATGCAGGATTTTCCTCATTTTAATCATTTGTGGCTGATCTTAAATTTTTGTAAAATAACTATAGCTATTCATGCCTTATAATTTATTAAAAGATATTTCAGTTGCTTTTGTTAAATTTTCGGCAAATAGTTTGGTTTATTTTCTGAGCACATTACAAAAACAGTAANTGCAGGATTTTCCTCATTTTAATCATTTGTGGCTGATCTTAAATTTTTGTAAAATAACTATAGCTATTCATGCCTTATAATTTATTACAAGATATTTCAGTTGCTTTTGTTAAATTTTCGGCAAATAGTTTGGTTTATTTTCTGAGCACATTACAAAAACAGTAAATGTTTGACTTTGACGTGTTATTTTGCAAAAACCATGCGATCTAAAAAAAGTAGTATGTGTACAAGTTGAACCGTATGTGATAAAAATATAAAATAAGACTTTTTTTTTTCGTGCCTAACGCTCTTAGAAATGTAATTTGAAAGCTATTCAACATACATNCACATATATGTGTACAAGTTGAACCGTATGTGATAAAAAATATAAAATAAGACTTTTTTTTTTCGTGCCTAACGCTCTTAGAAATGTAATTTGAAAGCTATTCAACATACATATAAAGCATTTTCAGGCCGATATATCAAAAGATACTCTTCGTGAGAATCTGTAAAAGTCATATATTAGAGACTGCTTTGAACTTGGTTGGAGTGTTTCTGTCGATAAGGTGACAGGGTCGTNAATCTGTAAAAGTCATATATTAGAGACTGCTTTGAACTTGGTTGGAGTGTTTCTGTCGATAAGGTGACAGGGTCGTCACCCGAGTCTCTCAGTTACACAGCAGACGGAGAGGCTGGCCGCCAGTTCAGTTGCAAGACTCAGCCTCGCTGTTCCTCTGCGTCCATGACAACCCCACCTCAGAGAAGAATGCGACAAGAGTCATACACACTACTGGCGAGGTTACGTCCACATATATCAAATGTTATTGTGCTTCGAACGTGCTAGCGAGAGCAGCATATTAAAAAAAAAAATTAGTAATGGAAGCTGTGCTGCAGGAAGACTGTGTGAAATAGAATATTCGATAGTGGTGAAGTTGGCATGGCTGTAAAAAGAGAATGTGGCATCATACGTTACCGTGAGGTGCACATATTTTTTAATTGTTTAAGATTGGACCATTACATATTATAATATTAAACCGTTGTCTATCGCATAACTACCAGAAAGTGGAACATTTACACAATAAAAGTTTACATAATTATGGTAGTTTTAAATTTGTGCCTTGTGTTAAACACATTTCAAAACAGCAGTGGCAATTTGTATAGCTACATCTAAAAATTATTTTTTACGTTACCAAAAGAGATTGTTTTTTTTTATTCGTTTTGTGGTCAGCTATTCCAATAAATTTAAAAGCCGACATAGCAAAAAGTGAAGCCCTCATCGCAGGCGAGCTAAGGGTCGGATCTCACAAGAAATGGGCGATGACAATCCTCACACTTCGAGGAGTTTAGTTAAATAAAAACATTTTATTTAAATATTTCTAAAAACATTTCTTGGCACAATATATAAAGTTGAAAACCCTACGATCACGCTAAAAAAAAGCAATGAGATATATTTCCATTGATTTGGTATTTAATATATAAATAATAGAAAATTATTACAAAACTCAAAAAATATGTTAGGCATTTTGCGAGACAGTGTCTTCGTGAATGTGCGGTTAGCCTGTTGGCCTCCTACCTTGGCTCGGAGACATCTGTTTTAGCTATTGTGTTTGTCTATTCTATTATTGCTGTTTCGTCTTTCTTTACATATGTTCTAACCATTGTGCTCATCTCTGTTTTACTCCTTCTCTCGTTCTTTCGTCTAGTTGTTTCGCTGTTTATACTATTCCTCACTGCTCTGCTTGTTGTTTATCCGTAATGGCGTTCTTGTGTCACATTTCCCTTGTGATACTGACATCATTCCGTTTATGTTATTATTTTTACGTTACTCAGATATTAGTTGACAAAAGTTAACCCTTATTNTGATACTGACATCATTCCGTTTATGTTATTATTTTTACGTTACTCAGATATTAGTTGACAAAAGTTAACCCTTATTTTCCCACATTAATTTGTGGTTTCTGGTGTTGCAAATAAGGCACTTTTTCACCAGTGCCGTACTTAAGCTGGCAAAGAACTTGTTTGGTCATCATAACTAGTAATCTGTAAGCGTTGTGTTCTATGATCAGTGATATGAACCAGTCATAAGAGCTAGGACCCGCTCGTTAATTTGTGTTTATTTTGTTATTTTTGTGTGCAAGGTTTTATGTCGTATTTTGAATTTTTTTGCGACTTGCAATAAAATTCCACAAGTACGTATCTCCAAATTGGTGGTTCAGGTAGTCACTGCTCCTCGATGTAAGACCTCGCGACTGAGAACTGTAGTCACTTTCAGTATGACACGTATTGAGTTGCCTGGCCGAGGGTGTGCTGGCAGGGGTGGAGAGTTCAACAGAGTATATATAGTCCGTTCACGGCATCTTCACACTTCTAAAAGAAAAAAAAACTTTCAAAAATCACTCTATGTATGTCGTTTTTGGTTGTTCCCTAAATATGTCATGTATCACAATCGTTTAATACTTACGTTAACACAAAAGTATCATATTATTGGTTAAATTGAAATTTTAATTTTATTTATAGGCCTAATTAATATCAATAAATGCAGAGAGAAAACAGGTATGCTGTTAATGCCTAGAAAGAAATAGTTCTCATGTAAAATATCATTAAACTGAGTGCGCACATACACGGTGCGCTGTCACTTTGGTTTAATTTTAAAGACTTGGTTAAGCTTTGTTTCCACGAGGCGGAGGAAGGGCCTGGAAGTAGAACTTTAGCAGGGCTTCAGAAAGTAGAAAATAACCATGAAAGGACCATAGTTCGCTAATAATCTGTTTTCGATGCCCTCCTGAAATATAATTATATTTATTAGCATCCTGTATGTTCATATATAACTTATGGATTGTTACAGAATAGTCAATAAATACAACGTAAGTTACTAACAGTGGCATGTGATTGAACGCACTCGACCGGAGTGCATTCTCAACGGACAAATATTACTTTCTAACGTATGCAGGTAGGCTGTGAATTAAACGCTTTGTTAAAAAGAAGGTGGTGGCAATTGTTTTTTGTGAACTCGAGACTTTTAGAAACTATTGTTTTCCA